>NQII01001537.1:190509-347604 GCA_002778355.1 Clitarchus hookeri
TACGTTAGCATCACGTCATTAATAATTGGCATAATAAGATACAAGTCTTTTCGAAATCCATTTGTAAGTGATAAATTAACAATTACATTAAAACTTTAGAACTATTTCCTCTCTTTGTGCTGGCAACCTAACGGCATAACTGTATCCGCGCTCGCCGCTGTTTGTAATGTTATATGCATGTGGCTAACGGCTAGGGTGATTTTTCAAAGGTTCTTTTCAAAAGTATCGAAGATACCGTGAATGGATTACACCAGTGTGTCTCTTTAGATTATCACATTTACCAAATGCTGCACCACAAATATCACATGTTAGTATTCTGGAGGTAGATTTCTTTGAAAATTCGCTCTGTTCATGCCGACGTGCATTGAAACTTTTACTGAAGGCCTTACACCACTAACTGCATTGTTTTCCATGCAGTTGTTGAACATTTGGTCAAGTTTTGCATGTAGTTGTACAGGAAATAATCGATTGACACCCTCAGTGGTTTTCATCATCTTCAAGCATATGTGAATTCAAGCACCTGTACTACTATGCAGTGCTGACTCCACACTGCTGACTCATAACTGCTGACTCCTCACCGCTGACTCCTCACTGCTAACTCCTCATAGCTGACTTCTCACTTCTAACTCCTCAAAGCTACCTTCACGCAGTACCTGTGCCGTATATGACAGTTTAACAAATGTGTGCATTTCTGTGGTAGCAGTAATTTATAACTACATTCAGCTACTCGAATACGAAGTTGTGTTGTAATTCTCTCTGTGGTGGGGTAGAGGGAATTCAGTATGCATATTTTTGTTCAGTACACTAAGTGAATTTGTTCTCAACTGTAGCTGATCTACCGTATATATAATGTCCAACCGGAACCCTTTCCTGTATATTCTTCTTCCTTATGGCAAATTTTCTGTATACTAGCTTCAACACTGTCATCGGTTTCGTACGTGTTATACAGAATGACAGTAGAGGTCTTGAAGGCTCTCTCACTTTATTAATTTTAATTTCGTTCTGGTTTGGTATATTTACATTACAACCATAGATTATATTTTATACCACCTTCTTTACCATGTCACATGTAAGATGATCTATAATGCTCTGCTTCATATTCTTAAGATATGTACAAATATTTTTTTCCCATGCCTAACTAATTAGATGCAACTACGTCCTCATAAGAATGCGAAATGAAGATTCTTTAAGTATGAATCCATTCTCATTTGGTAAACTTGCAACACATACAGGTGTAGGAGCTTTATATGCACACATTTTGACATGGTTTTCATAAACTCACAACATAGTTATACATGATCGTCATATATTTCCCATTGCACTTTGTCTGGAATGCCTGTTACATCATAACATGAGAACTCACGACCTCACTTTCAGCAACAACTAGTGAAGTAAACTTATCGTCTTCTTCAAACATTTTCCAGTTTTGTCATGTCGACGAGCACAGCAACTTTTACTTCAGGTCTTGCCGCAGTAGCAACATGAATATCTTGATGCCTGTGGAGAATTGTTTGTAATGTTAACGCCAAGGTCTGATGATGTCAATGGTGACAGTGCACCAGTATCCAATGCAGCAGGTGCCTGACCTTCACATGTTTTTTTTTTTGGATGCAGACAATGCACTAGATCGCTTAGCTGTCATAGGAGAGAGTTCATCACACATTGCAAGATCGTCCAATTTGGCATTTGGACTGTTCACATGTTAAGGTAGATTGCTTAATGTTCATATAACAACCAGCCTCATGTCGATGAGCATTGTAGCTATTTGAAAATGACTTCTTGCAGAAACAGAACAAATGGCTTTCTGGTCTATTTTCCATCTTTGCTCGAGATGATATTCACCCTTCGAATTTTGAATAATAACAATGACGATTCCAACAATTCTACTTGGTGTATATACAGGATGAGTATAAAAGAATACCCTAACTTTGAAGGTCTACAATAACAAAACCAAACAACCTACAACCTTGATTGGCCAATCAAACGAACTGTGGAACCATGAAGTAGGTTTCCCATACATTCGTAAATGTACAACGTGACCTCCAATGAGTGGCCCGAACGACATCTATGTGATAATAAAACTAGTTCCATGCTCTTCTCAGCATGTCCGGTGATTGATCTGGTTAAGAATATAAAAAAATACAAAAAAAAATATTTTTTTTGAATTCCTATCGACTTATAAATGTATATACTATTATGTGTTTATAAATGTCTGGTAGGCTGCAAGTGAATGTCTTTCAACAATCAATTCCACTCACTTCCCGATAAACAACAAACATTGTCTTTGCACTTCTTGCTATGTCTATTCAGACTTTCAATGCGGGCGAAAATACAATGACTACTTTCATGTCATCGATATGTAAGGATCGAATTTCCAGAGTCTCTTGCTGTTTATGATACAGTCAGTGTTACAGATAGTAAGTTATCGACCAACTATTCTGTCTTAAATTTGTAAAAGCGTACGTGATCGCGGTAGACAAATGTAGATTTAACTTTCCGTTTTCCGCCACGCTCGTCGAACGAAGTGCGAATCATTTCTTACATGATGCTTGCTTTTATACGATTACTGGCGATCTGGCCAGGCATCGCCCGGGCACAATTTAGTTTTTACAGCGATAAACTAATAAATAAATTTGGTAAATATAATTACAAAATTATACACTGAAGAGACAAAAAAACTGGCACACATCCCTAATATCGTGTTGGGCCCCAGAGAGCACGCAGAAAAGCCGCAAGACGACGTGGCATGGACTCGACTAATGTCTAAAGGTATGCAGGAGGCAATTCACACCATGAATCCTGAAGGGCAGTCCATAAATCCATACGAGTACGAGGCGGTGGAGATCTCTTCTGAACAGCACGTTGCAAAGCATCCGAGATATGCTCAATAATGTTTATGTCTGGTTTGATTGCCAATGGAAGGGTCTAAAGACAGAAGAGTGTTCCTGGAGTCACTCGGTAGCAGCTCTCGACGTGTGGGGTGTCGTCGCATTATCCTGCTGGAACTGTCCACATCCGTCGGAATGCACAATTGACATGAATGGGTGCAGGTGATCAGACAGGATGCTTACGTATCTGTGACCTGACAGAGTCGTAGCTAGCCATATCAGGGGTCCCATTTCACGCCAACTGCACACGTCCCTAACTATGACAGAGCCTCCACCAGCTTGAACATTCCCCTGTTGACATGTAGGGTCCATGGATTTTTAGAATGTCCATACCTGTATACGTCCATCCGCCCGATACAATTGGAAACTAGATTCGTCAGACCAGGCAACGTGTTTCCAGTCGTCAACAGTCCAATGGCGGTGTTGGCGGGGTCAAAAACAGTACACGAGTGGGCCTTAGGCTCCGAAAGCCCATATCAATGATGGTATGTTGAGTAGTTCGCACGCTGGCACTTGTTGATGCCCAAGCATTCAAATCTGCGTCAATTTGAGAAAGGGTTGCACGTCTGTCACGTTTAATGATTCTCATCATTCGTCGTTTGTCCCATTCGTTCATGGTCTTTTTCCGGCAGCAGCGATGTCGAAGATTTCATGTTTTACCGGATTCCCGATATTCACGGTACACTCGTGAAATGGTCGTACGCGAAAATCCAAATTTTATGTCTACCTTGGAGATGCTATGTCCCATCTCTCGTGCGCCGACTATAACACCACGTTCAAACTAACTTAAATCTTGATAACCTGCCATTGTAGCAGGAGTAACCGATCTAGCAACTTTGCCAGACGCTTGTTGTCTTATATACAGAGGTGACAAAAGTCATGGGATAGCAATATGCAAATATACAGATGGCAGTAATATCGCGTACAAAATGTATAAATGGGCAGTGCACTGGTTGGGCTTTCATTTATAGTCAAGTGATTCATGTGAAAAGGTTTCTGACGTGATTATGGCCGCACGACGGGAATTAACAGACTTTGAACGCGGAATGGTAGTTGGAGCTAGACGCATGGGACATTCCATTTCGGAAATGGTTAGGGAATTCAACATTCCGAGATCCACAGTGTCAAGAGTGTGCCGAGAATACCTAATTTCAGGCATAACCTCCCACCATGGACAACGCAGTGGCCGACCGCCTGCACTTAATGACCGAGACCAACGACGTGTGCGCAGAATGGTCAGTGTTAACAGACAAGCAACACTGCGTGAAATAACCGCAGGAATCAATGTGGGACGTACGACGGACGTGTCCGTTAGGACAGTGCGACGAACTTTGGCTGTACTGGGCTATGCCAGCAGAATACCGACTCGAGTGCCTTTACTAACAGCACGACATCGCCTGCAGCGCCTCTCCTGGGATCGTGACCATATCGGTTGGACCCTAGACGACTAGAAAACCATGGCTTGGTCAGATGAGTCCCGATTTCAGTTGGTAAGAGCTGATGGCAGGGTTCTAGTGTGGCGCAGACCCCACGAATCCATGGACCCAAGTTGTCAAAAAGGAACTGTGCAAGATGGTGGTGGCTCCATAATGGTATGGGCTGTTTTTACATGGAATGGACTGGGTCCTCTGGTCCAACTGAACCGGTCAGAGACTGGAAAGGGTTATGTTCAGCTACTTGGGGACCACTTGCAGCCATTCATTGACTTCATGTTCTCACACAATGATGGAATTTTTATGGATGACAATGCGCCATGTCACCGGGCCACAACTGTTCGCGATTGGTTTGAAGAACATTCTGGACAATTCCAGCGAATGATTTGGCCACCAAGATCGCCCAACATGAATCCCATCGAATACTAATGGGACATAATCGAGAAGTCAGTTCTTGCACCTACTCCTGCACAGGCAACACTTTCGCAATTATGGACGTCTATAGAGGCAGCATGGCTCAATATTTCTGCCGGAGACTTCCAACGACCTGTTAAGTCCATGCCACTTCAAGTTGCTGCATTTCGCCGGGAAGAAGGAGGTCCGACACGATATTAGGAGGTATCCCATGACTTTTGTCGCCTCAGTGTATATCATACCTTGGAATGATATATTTCATATCCAATATTTTACCGGAGTTAGTGAGCCCAAGCCTATTTTACTATAATATCCCTTTACACAACATTCCTTTTGAGAATTCCTTAAGCATGTCCTGTTAACATACTGTACTCTGTTTCATGTATGTGTGGTAATTTTTGGAGTTCCAGAAATGAAAATGTATTGCAATTCTTTTTTAGTAAGGGTATTTCCAAAACAGTACCAACTCTTTAACTGTCTGTAAAGTCAACAAAGTTTGTAGGCAGTTTTCAGTTACAATTTTATAAACAATTGAGGCCTACTTGTTGAAAACACATACATTGTAACATTGAATACAAACTTGAATATTTATATGTAACGAATTTATATTTAGTAGTCAATAAAATTCAAGTCAGAAATGTAATTATTATCACAGTTTAAAGTTATAAACTTCAAATTTGCTTACAATGGTTGTATTTTTTACCAACACGGGAACATACATCCAGCAACTCATCACATGACATAGTACTTATCAAATGGAAGCATGTTGGCCTACTGTTTACATACATGCTGTACATATTGGTCACGGGCACTGTAAAAATATCCTGTTGTACGTACATGAAACAGAGAATACCACTGCAACTATGTTCACAGACATTTATAGTAACGCAATAAGTATAATAGAAATTTTTGTCTTTAAACGTGATACATCAGAGAATGGTCATTGTAATTTCCATTATTACATCAAGATAGTGGATGCAGTTATTGTATTGACGTACAATATCAGAAAAACTGTTGACGACCCATTACAAGAACACTGTGTGCTGCTTGAGTAAGAAATTAGCATTTGAGTTAGGGCACAGTAATACCTGTTTGGTTTCCATATAGGTTGCTTTTGTAAATAATTGCCACCTTTTAAGTTTTTTAATTGAATAATGATTTACCGGTATTGCATATAGTTTTCCACATTTTCCTATATCTGAGAACATTTATTAGTTTAGTTTATTTTCAGTGATGATGTAACTGTAAAAATTAACACTTATATTAAGTGTACGGTAATTATTCAGAATAGGGGCTTTTCCGAAAATAAAATACCCAGAAAATGGTATATGTTGACATTACCTATCATACAGAACATGAATTTACTAGGGGCATCAGAACATTTGCAGTACATGCTACCAAATGTGATAGTGGGGAGGGCTATGAAGATAGGGGAAATTGTAGGGCAAAACACTTAAAATGTATGTAAATTCCATGTCATTTGGGTTCCTTTACCACGATAAATCGAAATTACTAATTACACTGAACACAAATTTGTTAGGGGATATCACGATATTTGCAGTGCATACAATCAAATGTGATAGTGTGGTAGGCTATAAAGGTAAGGGAAATTGTGGTGTAAATCACATAATTTGTATAATTTATGTAAACAAATTTGGTTTGCTGCACTAAATGCAGGAATACGTTGAACAACTTCATTGAACTTCACTATTGTTNGCACACACGCCCTATATTTTTTCATATGCAAACTCTAAGCTGCCCGAATGCAAAAACGCTTCGATCTCTATACCTACACAAAACAGCCGGCGTGCCTTGCATCACTGTTTTGGAGATTTACTCCCTTGTTGGCGCTGGGACTCTGGCTTGGTGGGTAATGTTTGGCTGCACTTGAACAGTATATTTCAGTGCGAGGGAGTTACGCTTGAATATATTTATGCATGACCACAGCAAAAAGTGCAACCTGTGAAGTAAGGTTTAATTAGGTTAGGTGTTCTACATTTGGCACAGCTACTCGGCAGCAGTATGTAAGCCCTTCAATGCTATACTACACACTACAATTGACTACACTTTCTTTATACTCAAAAACTAGAGTATAAATTACGTTACTCACCCATGTAAGCGGCAAATATAGCTCCTTTGTGATATATTACCGACAATTACAGGACAATTTAACGTCTATTAAATTCGTCGAAACTTCACATACACTCTTATTTACGCACAATTATTATATTATAACACTTCACATGGACATAATTGCAAATAAACGCTCTATTTTCGCACAATTATTTGATTTAGCCCGTCAAATGGAAAGGATCGCTACGAAACACGCTTCATAGCACTCGTAAATGACAAGCCTTCGCACAGTCAAATTTACATTGTACACTGAAATTACGCACTCTACAGCATACAACCGTCACGTGAAATAGGTAAAAACCAAAATCGATGCACGTTTGTTTCCTGTGTCTGTGCGTTATTGTTCAACGAATGCATTATGGCAACACATGTCAACTGCTTGTAAACAACATCTGTGAACGTATTTTTGTATGATATACTATATGCATATTATTTCTAGTACTAATAAGTTAAGTAGTACAATCGTCTTGTGAAAATAGACAAGGTAAGCCTTGGCAAATTCAACAGAATTAAATTATATTCTGACACTGCTTGATTACCATGGTTTATACCTGTATAAGCTTAGCTTGTCGACAAAAACATACACGTGAATAACATTTTGTAAGTTAAGGTTTCGTTCCCAGCAACGTTCTCGCATTTAACACGATACAGCCACCCGATATAGATATATTTGACATAAATTTTACGTGCTTTACCGCATAAACACCCCAATGTTTATAGATCTCCTCACCATCACATTTAATGGTATATTCTCAAATTACGTGAAATCACAATGAAATTCCTATTAAGTGTGATGAGTATTACCCACATACACAAATTTCCCCCTTTTTTTTCGTAAAAGCCCATTTTTTTTTATAATTACCATATTGCTTCTAAATTAGAGCCACTGGACTGGCATGCAGTCTTTTTGCTGTGCACCATACAACTATGGGACTGTAAGCGAAGTTTAATGTAGGACTCTATACTTGTTTTGTGTGTGCATATAAAATAGTTTATATAAGTTTAAAGAATATAAGCAAAGGTATGATGCACCGGAATGATATCCAAGCAAAATATTAAAAAAAAATCATAAAAATAACTATCTTGCCAAATGTGTAAACAAATATTGATAGAATGCCACATTTTGCATCAGCCCAACAATTTGACCACAATAAGTTAGACCTTGTAACTTATAACAACTTGTTAAAATTTTTTATGTAGCTTAGTTTACATAATTTTGAGGTTGTAAAAAAAAGAATAACTAAAGAAATAAGTCAATAAATTTATATTATTTATTCACGTTTCCCCCCATACAGGTCAGTTTGGTTAAAATAACGTATTCATCAGGTTTTGATTTTGTCTACCGATGCTGTTAAGGGTAGCAAAACACTTGGTTGCAGCGGACTAATATTGTTCTAATGTGCAGTGCTGTTAATGTTAGCGTTTGTATGTTTACAGCACATGTAGTATTCTCTTTATATTTTATTGCAATTCTTGCACAGTGCAACATTAACGTTCTGAAAAAGGTTCAATTCTCCTTTTTCAACTTATACTGCCGCACCAAAAATTTCTAACATTATGTTTAAAACATTGACACGATTTCTGAACCTAAACAAACACCATTTTAAGCATCATTTGATACTATCAAATGTAGTTCTGACAAGTGATCGATTATGCAAATGTTTTGAAAACAATTCACCAAAAACTATTGGAATTGATTATTGAATAACCTACGATTTTTGGCTTGCCATTCCAATCTTACACAATTATCAAGTTATTTTTGTGTAGCTTTCGATTATTTCACTATTTCAAATAACTGAAACGATTTTCGCCAAAATTGTGCCATGTTACATCTTGCAAAAAACAGGTGTCCCTCAATATGTGATCTACCTGTGCCCATACTTTAATGTTTTTATAGTCAAAAAATATTCCACTGTGTATCAAAATATTAACCAAGTAAAGGCTGTAGCATTTTGAGACGCAAAATAACATGTCACAATTATGTCATGATTCTATCACATGCGATGTGATACCATTAAAATATACATCGGTTCTTAGTGAAATTAGAAAAAAATAGGCTGAAATATGCTACACAACCTCGCACAAGCAGTATAGCTGTACACAATAAAACTTCACTCGTTCTCTTTAAAATGTACTGCTAACACTTTTAGAAGTAATGCCAATTTCTTATTAAATAATACTTCCATTTATTTCCACCACTAGCACTGATTTCAGTTTTATTTAACTAATTTAATGTAAGCTGTCCGTTTTAGTTTTGCAAATATTTTCAATTTAAATTCATAGGTCGTTCTTGCTGATGATGGCACCACTATACGTACATGATGATATTTTGTCAGAAGTAGCTTCATCAGCAATCGGTAAACCGATCCTTTTAGTTGTTTGGCCAGAAGGGTATACTGATGCAAAAGTCAAGCAATTACAAACCGATGGGAGTATATAAGATTATATATATATTACTATTTTTATTTATTTGTTAAATTATATTAGATAAGAACTTTATTGCATAAAAGCCACTGACAGTGATGGTCTGATAGCTGATAATCGGAATTGGATATCTTCAATATCGGCACGTTTATTGTGATTGTCATACTGTCATTGGCATTAATCATCGGCACATCAGTTATGAATTACAACCTGAAAATTAGATTGCGGCCACTGTACATGTAATGCAGCACGAACCAGATGTGCCAAGTACTACGGATTTTCCATAGTTTCTATGATTAACCTGGCCTCAGTACGGAATTACGAATGAAATAATACTGATAATACTGTTTTCAGTCTTACCAAATTTGTTTTCCTGCATATGTTATCCAAAGTGCACTTGAGATTACAAGTGCTGTAATTGGCAGCAAAATTTGTCGTATTTGCATGAAATAAATCAGCGATTGACAACATTGGTACAGTAATGCAATACTTGACAGTTTCAGGTAGTGAAAACATCTTTGGTCCAAGAAATTGACTGCGGTAGTGGCAGTCAAATCAATTTTTGACACCAGAAGCGAGATTCCAGAGTATCGATCATGATATCAAGACGTTGAAATTGCGAGGGTTTGTTATGTTATACTAACAGTTTATTGACAAATTTATTTAAAACGGATATTATGAATTGCGGAAGGGTGCAACGAGTCACAACCAAACACCTTTACTCTTCCCAGGGGTGACTTTTAAAACGTCAAATGTGCCAAAAACATATCTTAGGATATGACGCACAAAATATATTTGTTTTCAGCTCAAATTGCAGTAATGTTAAATATAATAATTAAAACAATGAATGGCATACAATCCTCTGTAAATAGCAAGTTTTCATTACCATTGGCAAAAATCAGCGAAATAGAAGAGGATAAAAATTACGTGTCCTCAAATCAGGTTTTTATGGTGGCATAACACAATTGAAGGTGGCATAACACAATTGAACTTATCCAAAGTGGGCCCATTTAAAGGATTTGAAACATCTTTCCTTAAGAACGTTTCTATCACCATCAAATTGTTTCAAGTGTGTGTATGTATCATGTGTATTGCAAAATGTGCCAAAATATTGGTCGCATGCTACATGTTAACGGTAAAAACAAAGTTTTTCTCAGCTGAAATTTTTTTCCAGAACTGTTATGTCGTTTTTGAAAGTGAAAAAGCAAATCAAATCACAAAAGCCAAAAAAATTTACATCAGTGCCGAAGAGACCAGGGGGGATTTGATGTGTGGCACATACAGTGAGTAGAAAATGCCACTGGCACAATCTTCCTCCCCCACCATATTATCCTCCCCGCGAGCGCCTACAAGATGACATGCATTGCAGGACACGTAGACAGCCAGGACAGGTCAACCCAGAGGACGGAGACTCAGTTATATGTTTCAAGGTTGTGCAGAGTAAGAGCTGGCATATCGCTGAAGAACCCGGAAGGTGCTACGTAAATATGTAGGAAAGCGGGCGAAAATGCCGAGCCAAGGTAGAGTGGCATCAACACGCACCTCTAGTTACACAAGAGAAAACGGCTGACCAGCTTGGAAGTGGTGCCATGAGCACTCCTCGCCCCACTCCCCTTCCCACTTTAGCCAAACCGCGGGGCAACTGGGACACACGCTGCGAAAGGAAAGCTGACAGGGTAAGTTTTAGGGTGCAGATCACCCCTCCTTCCACTAACAAGAAGCATGGCGCATGTATGAAGTGTTCGTTGTACTGCACCCTCCTCTCTCCCACCTACCTCCACCCAACAAGGGATATACATGTAGGAACTTAGGGAGGGAGTCAAGAGGGGATATAACCGAATTTACGAGCGAAGAGGGGCTCAGTTTATATCACCACGCCAAGAGAGTCAGTTTCGTCAACCAGTCAGAGAGAATCGCGAGCCGAGAAAGGACTTCAGTGCAGCCATTACCGAGGCAGGGGAGATCGGACCCCCGGCCGCGTCAGTTTGCAGAGACAGTCGGAGCGACGAGCAGCAGGTGGTGCGGCGTTCGGTACTGCCACACCGGTATGTGCAGGTAGTCAGGAGAATCGTAACATTAAGGGATCAGCCATATCGGGACGCGAAACGCGGGGCGCAGGGCAGAATCAGTTAAACAGTTACCAGAGTTACATCGGATGAGTTGTGTCACCATGTCGGGATCTGAGTCAGTAAGTCAAGTCAGTCAGTCACCAGTCACCAGTCAGTCAGTTACAATAACGCACCGAGAAGGCGAAGTCGAGTGGTGAAGTCCAACGAGGAGTCGCCATGTCGTGCTAGTGGGATTAGTCCAGTGCAGCCCGTAGCCGAGAAGGATGGGTGGGGGCCCACCAGGGGTCCCTCGCTGGGACGTGGTAGGGAAGTAACCTGTCAGTTACAACCCTATGCCGAGAACGGAGTGAGTGGTGACCTTAAACAAGAAGTGCCATGTCGAGAGGAAGCCAGCTGAGTGCAACACACCAACAAGAGCCAGTCCAATGGGCCTGTAACAGGTGCCATCCAACTCACCAGATCTAATCTACTGCCAGAACATAACCGAGCCATCCCAACTCACCAGACCTCAAGTGCTGGAACCACTACCCCGCAAAAAAAGCAGATAAGTATCAACTTCGTCACTCAGGGATGTGTTCTGTCACCTAATGCCCCCACAGCATCGGAAACGTAGCCAGAACATTGTAATCAGCCCTTCAGGCCAAGAACTCGCAGGACGTTAAAGTATGAGTAAATTCCCCGCACAAGGTTCCAGGAAAGTATGTAAAAACTCCCGGAAAAGTTCCGGGAATGTATGAATAAATTAACGGGCAAAGAAAACATGTTAAAACCAAAACGTATTGAAGTAATTGTTTGATATACCCTCAACCTTCAAGGCACCCTATAGTCTGTGCCATCGAACATTAACTGAGGATCCTACTACCCACTCTGTATACCACAGGTGGGGAGTAGCGTCAATATTTTGAAACACAATGTCACTTATTTTTTGTCATACCCAACTACAGTACCATCATGTAGTAACAGATATAAAAACCAAGGCTATAGTATTCTCTATTTCAGAGATTTAGGCATGCTAGGAAAAGGTACATTTACAACAGCGAGAAATAAAACTTTATTTTTAAATTGAAATCATATATATATACATACTTCAGACTACAAAGATTAAAACAGACTCCTCACATTCTCCATGCCATTCACGTAGAGTTTTTATAGCAGAATGCTCACTTTTCATGTAAAGAAATTGAGACAACCAATCTCTCTGATGTCACATAGCTAATGCCAGAAGGTGCATAATCGTGTTAAGCTATAATCACGGCCATAGCAATTGGAAGTTCTTTGTTTGTGTTCAAAACATTTCATAAATAATTTTTGCACTACTGGAATAACTGTTAAGGATTAAAATACAGACAGTTTTGTTTTGATCATTGATCTTGTCATGTTAGATAAATTATTGTATGAACTGTGCGTGCTATCTGAAGGTGACAAAAAATACATAACCTGGTAAAACCAAGGCTGTCAGAAATAATTTTCTTTATATTTATAAATACATGTTATGCAAGTTATTTCATTGACTAAAATGGTTTAAATTATCATCCAAGTAAAATGTGATGTGGTTTTGGCATGGAAAGATATTATAACCTCATTATAACGATTTAACACTGTAACCAATATGGTGTTTGGTCAAAGAGAGTGAGAAAGTACCGGAATGAGCACAAGAGAGTGCTCTCGGAACCAATCGAGACACTGTCAAATCTATCTTTTATTTTTTTTTTACACAAGATATTCTAACAAAAATATTTGGTGATATTACGAAAGTAATGCGTAGATATAACAGTGAGGGATATTTTCTTAGGTTACTTTATTAATTATGCAGTTAATATTTGCGCAGTATTTGTAACACTCCCGAATTAACATTATCTGTGAATTGTTGTTTGAGTTCTTTATACTGAAGAAAGAATAGAATTTTAGTCGCCTGCTTACGTTGCAAAATCGGTTAAGATTGCAGAAATAGTAACTGTTTTTCAGCGTGACCGCCGTGAGGCCTATATGTTTATGATACATAGAAAAGACCGTAAATACGTATATGTAAACATTGAGTCGGCATGAAAAGACATGCGTTTACACTGCCGTGCCATGTTTACAGTGAACAGTGAGAGTGTGGTACATAACAAATATAAAGACAGTTACAGCGGAAGCAAATCTGCGTAAAAGCAGATACATGTTGGCAGCAATTTTCAGATTTCCAAGGAAACCAAAAAAAAAGTTTTCCTAATATTTGCGCAAAAAAATAGACAGCTTTACTATCAGGAGTTTTATGGAAACACTTGTAACTGTGTAGGGAGTATTATTTTATGTAGCTTATGATAAGATTTTTAGTGATTTTTGTAGTAGTTTGCGAATTTGTGTTGGAGTAATTTTTAACAGCGAAAAAAACATTTTGCCGATGTTTGATGTTATTTTAATTGTTCTTCAGTGTTATTTTTCTTTCCCTAATTTATTATAAAAACCACATGTTTGTGTATGTACTTAATAGGCGTAGGAAAACACTAAGGAAGTCATGCACCTAAAATACTCTTAAGTGTAAGAACATAAGTTGAATGGCTGTCGATAGTCAAGATGTGGCGATTACGTTAAAGGTAACTATTGATTAAAAGGGAAAGTGTGTTTTTGTATTATATTGAAAATATTATGTACAAATGAACAGAAGCTGCATGTGGGTGGTGTAAAATTCTTACAATATTTAAATGCTAGGGTGTGTTCTTAGGCAGTTTTTAATGTCTTGACAAAGTACAAGATTGCCCACACAAAAAATACTATGACTGACAATGTGAGTTACATGACCAAGTGTGCTCTCATCAGGTTGTACATTTTTCCTTACTGTGAACTGTTTTTTAATGTTTTCATGGAAATATGCACAATTTAAATTTATGAATAGCAAATTAAATTTTTGTTACAAAAACAATAGATTCGTGTTCTAACAATGGCATGTGAATTTTTGCTATAAAATGTATGTGGCGAAATGATAAAATCTTTATGACGAAATCAGTTTTATTGTATATACCATGAATGTGGGGCCTTATAGATGTCTGTATTTGATTGTACTCACTGCACCCAACCATCAGAGTAGTATTCATGGGTAAAATATTTGTTCTGGTGAGTCATATGAGTTTGAACATATTTTTGAGCATTCATAGGAGGGTTATTTTTCATAACTTGTTATACACTATGCAACTTGCGTAAATCCTTATATCATCACAGCGTTTACGTATTACCTCAGTAGGAGGCTGGATTTGCATAATTTGTGTGTGTTTATTGGGACACTATATTTATTTCACACCAACTTTGTGGTTTGTGAGTGTGTGTGTGTGAAAGTGCACATGTTGGGGGGGGGGGACACATACATGNGAATCAGTTTTGATGACATTTGGCATTTGAAACTAAGTAAATTAGATCACACTTTATTGTGAAAATATGTACACAAACCATAGCACTTAAAATTTTCATCACATTTAAAAAAAGCCGTACATACTACTTCAAAAATATTTTCTCTCATTACTTTTTTTATGAAATAATATTTGTTTTTATTGGTGGTTTGAACCATATGTTCAGTTAAAAAGATTAATTAAACAAGTTCTCTTAACAGATATTGGCTTTATTGATGTATGGTTTATTATTAGAATTGTAAAATTTATGTATGTTACCGGGGTGTTCAGAATTGGTTAGCATACCATTGCACTTCAGGTAAACGTCAAATATCTAAGAAAACAGGTTTTGTAAGAAACAAAAAATGAAAGTATCATACATACCATAAGTTTAATATTATAACCTGCAAGAACATTTAGTACTAACCATTTAAAATGTTATTTTTTTTGGTTAGATAATATGTAGGCTACTGATTATACCCAAGATAATGACGTTCAGTCAGAATTGGTTAACAGACTATCGCAATAATGTTTTTAGTTATGTTGTGCATAGTTTGTGGGCAGTCAGCATGTTAATATCTGTTCGTTACATACACCTTAATTTTCTCAAATTCTAGAATCCCAGCATAGCGAATTCCTACACAATGTAAACATCACGAATGATTTTTACATGTGTATCAAATTACGTTGAACCAAGAATTACTGAGTAGGCCAATTATTTAAGTAACTTATTTTTTTTTTTTTTGGGTTTATAGATTGTAACCGAGCGAGGTGACATAGTGGCAAACCACTGGACTCACATTCAGGAGGATGTGGGTTTCATTCCCGGTCCAGCTATCCTGATTGCAGTTTTCCATGGTTTCCCAGAATCCCTCCAGGCGAATGCTGGGCTGGTTCCTTAGTACAGGGCATGGCAAATTCCTACCCTGTTACTGCTTCTCTGAGAAACTTGCTCCGTTTTCAATGACCTAACTGTTAAAGAGATAATCCCAACCTACCCTTGATAGGTTGTTTTGTTCTACTGTCTATTCCTTTGATTAGAGATGGAATTGTTAAGAATTAAATGCTTTAATTCACAGTAAAGAAATTTACCTACACAAATTGTGTGTGTTTAAGTTAGCCTTCAATCTTGACACATTTAAACAAGTATCACCAAGTTCTTTAATACTGTAGCTTCATCCAGATTCGAACTGTGCAGTGTGATATTTTGATACACTTTGCTAACAGTTAACTTTTCCTCTTTACCAGTGACATGAGTCTCTGCCGTTTCAAGCTGAAGTTGTGTATGGTTTTTTAAAATGCATAGCCACATGTAATGTTTTTACTCTGCAATATTTAAAAACTTACATATGTTATTATTTTATTTGTGTTAGATCATTTTTGTTGTTGTTAGTCTAATTACTGTAGTCCATTCACGGTTACTTCAAAATTTTCTGAAACCCTGCTTAAGTTCTACTTTTTAGCCATTCCTACGCCTCATGCAAACATAGCTTCACCAAGTCTAGAATATTACACCAAAGTGAAAACGCATAACATTTGTGTGAAAAAAGGTGCGTTGGGTACGGTTGTGACATAAGTAAAAGTTGTGTTTTATTGTTTTAGATGCCCAGACAACGCTCGCGAAAGACCGAAAAAGGGAGGCAAGACATTACTCAATACGAAAATGCATATATTGAAACAAAACGAGGTGTATCTCTGCGACAAGCAGCAGAAATGTTTCAAACTAATCGAATGTCCTTGTACAGATACATTTGTAAACGTGATAGCGCCGGCACGGATGAGAATGGAAATGCCCGTGGTAATGTCAGCATTGGGTACATCGCTCACAGTAAAGTGTTTTCGGAAGAACAAGAACAGCAGCTGTCAAAATACTTCACGTTGCGCAGACATTTATTTCGGCCTCTCTTCTAAAGAGGTGCGGATGTTAGCTTTTGAGCTTACAAATAAATATAATCTAAAACGACCAACTACATGGGTTGAGAATGAGATGGCTGGCGAGGAATGGTTTCGTTCATTTTTAAAGAGAAATCCCTCGCTCTCTGTTCGAGTGTCTCAAGCTACCAAAAATACTTTGTTCTGTTCCTTTTCTTTTCAAAAGAATGTTATGTAATATTAATGCTAGAGTGTTGCAATAAAAGTGATTTCAGACCATTTCAAAGTATTATCAAACCTGTCAGCTTCGACCCCAAGCACTGTCACAACGGCACCTGGGGTGTGGTCGGTTGTGGCAGTTTCCCTTTTTTTTTTAACTTGCTCCTGTGTGCAAACCATTATGTTTAGGGATAAAATTTTAATTAATTATATGTAGGGTTATGTAGAAATTATACGAAAAGTCTCTTTTCGTTTAGCTAACTGGTATACATACAAAACTATGGCCGATCAAATGCAAAATGGCACAACCGTACCCAGTCTCCCCTACGTGCATTTCCTCCACAAAAAATTTATAAGTGAGTTGGAATGTTCTTTTAAAGAATCCAAAATGTAAAATATGCTTTAATGTTTAATACAAGTAAACTGATATTAGTATATGATTTTTATAACATTTAAATAATTTAATTCTAACATATTAGTTTAACATGCAACATAAATCACACTTTTCTGACAATTTTGATAGTGTGTGTCCTACTTATTGGTGAGCTCTGCATGTTGTACAGTCAGGTGCAAGGAAGATACTCACCTTTTTCCTTAAGAATTTATTTGTGTAAACTGACTTATTCTTGTCTGGTAAAGTTTCCGCACTTGTGTATTACAGCTACCACTATTGTATGTCATCTATCCTTTACATAGGTCTGGTAAAGGTACTATACTTATGTAATACAGCTGCCTATATGGTGTGTGATCATTCCTATACATAGGTCTGGTAAAGGTACTATACTTATGTACTACAGCTGCCTATATGGTATGTGATCATTCTCATACATATGTCTGGTAACAGTACCATACTATTATAGAACATTTGCTAATCTATTTTGGAAATGTTACCATACATTCGTATTGTTTTGTTTACATTTGAACGTAGGAAAATTTCAATACATGCATTGGAATGTTACAAGACTTCTGTATGGTAAATTTCTCATACCTGGTATAGGCAAATAACTTCCATTACATGTTTAAGAATAATACCAATTTTTCTTACGTTGTGATTGCAACAAAAATTTTTAAATTATTTGTAACTAGTTAAGGTACATCAACTGAAGTTAAATTATGTTTAAACTAAGTTTTGTGTAGTTAAATAAACAATCATTCTAAACCTTATAATTTTGGACGAAGGAATGTTTGAAAATAGTAACTTTGTTTTCGAGACCACATAAAATTCTGTTCAGGTAACATTTTGTGTGTGCTTTTCCTCTAAGAGTGTAAGCACCTACTCAGACGTGATTTTAAAAAATTTTACCTGGTGTAAAAATCGGTAGAATATGTTTTCATGAACTCCTCGATATTCCTAAAATCCGAAGTCACTAAGCGTGATTTTGCCTGAAAATTCTTCAAAAGAATTAACAATTTTTATTATTAAAATTTTCATGGATGACAAAATTTCAATATCAATGGGTAAAATTAATTTTTGAAGATCACCAATATATTTTAAACCCAATGTGATGTCAGCGTTCTTCTGCTGCAAAACACTACAGTTACAAATCCCCCAAAACATTGTTTTAAGGCTACAAAATTCAATTCCAGAAAGGGGAGAAAATTATGAGAACATTACTTCATGGATTCATCAAGAGCTCGTTGATATAGGCGCCCAAATCTCTCAACTCAACCCAATAATATGTTAAACCGAAAGTAACATAATCATACTTTTTGCTTTCGAAAACTACCTAAACAAATGCTTAAAACAAAATCAATATTACAATAAATATTTAACTTCCGTTAGATGGTAGCCGCGGGCATAACATTTGTCACTCTCGCACTGATTCGATTAAAAATTAAAATTCCGGGGGAGGCGAAGTTTCAGGAAAGTAAAATGTCTATGCGCACACAAAATTCCTTGCGGTAAAAGTTACAATAGGTTAAAGTGTTTCTTAATTTTGCCAAACATAAAAATTTAATTTCCGGCTGTTTGAAGCCGCGTGGTACATATACTTTGTTTTTAAATGTTCCATGTAACTACAAAACAAAAATTTAAATTATTTATATAATTTCAATTGCTCTACACCAAAACTGCCTGCCACGCCGTTAAAAATGAGACTATATTTACGGAAATGCTCACAGTAATAAAAAGTTAATATACGGGAATGCACTCCGTAATGACGAAAAATGGAACTGAGCTCTATTCAGTACGGAACGTCTTCGTATTCTGTATAGCTTCGTTTCTCAGCGACGAGCAAAGCTGAAAACGTCTTTCGCCGCTGTTACCAGAGAATTATCGTATTATTTGGCAGCTACGACCTTCACGCTACTTAAAGACACACTGAAGAGCCAAAAAAACAAGTTTACCTGCCTAATATCGTGTAGCCCCCTCCCCCGGCCACCAACATCCCTCCAAAACCCGCAGAAGTGCCGCAAGATGACGTGGCATGGACTCGACTAATGTCTGAAGGTATGCAGGAGGCAATTGTCATCATGAATCCTGCAGGGCAGTCCACAAATCCAAACTGCACCAATTTGAGAAAGGGTTGCACGTCTGTCACGTTTAATGATTCTCGTCAGTCGACGTTTTTCCCGTTCTTTCACAATCTTTTTCCGGTCGCAGCGATGTCGAAGATGTGGTGTTCTACCGGATTCCCGATATTCACGGTACACTCGTGAAATGGTCGTACGCAACCATCCAAATGTTATCACTACCTCGGAGATGCTATGTCCCATCTCTCGTGCGCCGACTATAACACAACGTTCAAACTCACTTAAATCTTGATATCCTGCCATTGTAGCAGTAGTAACCGATCTAGCTGTTGACCATATCGCGTAACTCTGATTGGTTCCATACCTCTGTTATTTGCATACACACGCCTATAACTTTTTTTTTTGGCTCTTCAGTGTATAACTTCAAGTTTATTAACAATGTGCACAAACCACTAGTATCAAACAGGAACATTTCAAAATTCCATCATCGCTAGAACATGAAAAAGAGCAACACCCAAATTCTGGTAAAAGCGTGATAGCTAAGTGGTCAAATTAACTGGGCTTGAAAACATTTATTTTAGTTCAAATCGCGCTCCTTACAAAAAGTATAATTTTTTTATTAGTATTTCTAATATACCTACAATGAAACACATTCACGACGAAAATAAAACTTTTTATTTAACCCCTCATTACAAATAATAAATACATCAAAATAAACAAGCATATTTACACAGAGGTTCTGTGAATTGACGGGAAGTTCTGTGAAATTTCCGTTATTGGAAAACAGCAGTGTCTGTAATTTTACGGTGAGTTCTGGACAGTTTTTACCAGCACTTTTCCGTAAATTCACGGAGATTATTTCTAACAGTGCAGATGAAAATTAATTAATGAACTATTAAAACATATAAATTAAGTGTGTACATGTAACAAAAATATATTCCCAATGTAAGAATTTTTACAGCGTCGCATATAATGGTAGTGTAAGCCTCCGCTTTAACGTTCAGCTAGTGTAATGTAGAAAATAGCTGGGAGCATAAAAATATAGTAAATGTTAATTTCTGAAATAGATAAAAATATATGATATTATTAATTACAAAATTAAACGTTACAAAGACAGCTATATTTGTGCACAGTGACCGCCGTTAAACATTGTGCCACGTTTAATGTATGTAGATGGTGCAAACTGTATAGGAGCTGCATTTACATGTTTGTATTAGACTGACACATTCAATTATATATATATATATAATAATTTATTTCAGATTTATACCACAGTCCATAACTCAGAAGAGCCTGGATGAACAGCAAACGTATCGTGTCATGGCACAACACAGTTTGTGAATAATATAATTAAATGTGGTTTTTATAACCACAAATGCTTCCATAGGTAGCATGATCAAGGTCGCGGCCTTGGAACATGGCATATGACTGAAGGAAACTGTAATAGCAGACTGTTCCTCTATAGTAGGCGTATTTTCCGTTTATCGTCGTTAGTTATCCGCATTCATTTTCGTATCGCTACATACGAGAAAACAAGGTTTCTTACAGATGAGGCGCACCAGTTTTTATAGTTTCTTAAGTAAACATAAAAAATTGGACATATGTTCTGTTTCATTAATAATTGAATTTTTTTTATTTTAAATTTACGTATAGCTTGCAAGCATGATCCGTTGACTTTACAAGTAAAAAAAATCGTGGAAACGCTATCACCTGTGACAGTATTGTGATATGTAGCTGTGAAGAGTAATCGTTTGCAGTGACTAGTTGAAACAATGAGTTCTGTAGTATGACGTAGTCTCCGAATAAATTAATTGTCATAAATGTTGATATAATGCAACGCTTATAGCTATAACCACGAAGACATGTTAATACAACATAAAGTAGACTACTTCACACCCGAAAGAGAACTGTTATTTCTCCCGAAGGGCCACTATGGCCAACTTCCATCAGCAACCATGGTTAAAACGTAATCCGTTTTTATCAATTTGCACCCCGCGATACAGCTATTTACGCTTCTTCCTATTCGTTTGTCGGCATGTCTTATAAGGCATTTTCTTCAAACCCACTAAACATTTTATCTTGATACTCAATACAAGTTGAGCCGGACGTATTTGGTATATACGTAGACGATGTTATCTGAGCCAGTTGTGAATAGCACGCGCCTGCTGAAATGGAACCAGCTACTGCAGCTGTGTTTATGTCCATAGAGTTATCATCAGAACATTCACTACGTACAAGATACTCTACATTTCACATTTTACACTTAAATAATAACACACTTTCGTATCCTTGTCTCACTTGAACAATGTTCATGTCACTTAAGGTACAACCAATAATTTCGTTTTGGTGATTAATCTTCTACAGGCTCTGAACATAATATTCTTTATCGACTATTCGCCTTCCAGTAATTTGTGTAACCTCGTCGTTCGTGAATGTAGTTTTTAACGCAGTTTCATGTTCGGGAGACACTACTAATAGTCCTGGTGTATCTTGGTCTTTTCTGCCACAAACATCATGCCATGAGTAAACAGGCGGAGGCTAGGCCGCAGCTGGTGATGTCTGTAGTAGCAGGTGAATTGACTGAACAATTGCCCGTTGTATTTGCTGCTCTACATTTGATGTAATTTCGGAAGTATTTGCAAGTTCATTTAATCCATGATTGAAAAAATAACGAACATTTCCAAAGTAATATCTCCAATAATAACAGCACCAGGCTAAATTTTTTTATCTTAACACTTGCCTCTGTTTCTTTCTCCAAGTCACCCAGTTTTTACCCTTATTTCGTTTTCCAGGCGCAGACAAACACAATCTACAGCGAACACTACCTTTAATATTTTGCGGATTCAACCCNGCACATATAAATAAATCCTGTGTCACTGGCTGCGAAACAAAAAGAATGCTGCCACACTCCGTCACTGTGAAGGGTTGGTAATACTACAGCTAGCCACGAGATTCCTTATCTGCTTTACTTCTGCAGTGGCCTACGTGCAGTACGGACTAACAGACAATGCCAAGTCCACAGGTTTTGAGGTAACCAGTTACAAATCCTTATCGCTATTAACCGTAGTCTTATTCCCTTGTGCCACATCATATTTTGCAGATATTGTAGTTTGTGTCGTAAAGATTCTTATGAATAAATAGTTGGTCTTCTTTATAATATAGTTGTTCCCGTCCATGTACAGAAGTATACTGGAAGTATGATACTATGCTCTGCATACTCACTGCTCTTTATATATTTTTTCAATTTTAATTTATTTTTGCTAGGAAAGAAATAATGACTATTGTTGTGTGTGTATGTACATGTATGTAATAAATCACTACCAAAACAAGTGGTAGTTTTGAAATAATATTATTAGAATAACCACTGTTCATTTGTTTTCCTTTTCTTTTTCAGATTGTTATCTCTGGCGAAGTAGGTAGAAACAATCTTGGAGACATTGCACTAGACGACATTTCCTTAACACTTGGGAGCTGTCCAAGTAAGAAAATGAAATGTAAAATAGAACTTATATAAAGCTGTCTATATAAGTATGTAACAGTTAAAGTTTGTATGTATGAAAGTAAGTACAAATGTTTCTTCTCCATACAATTATACACTGATCGATGGATCTGAACTAAATTTCTTATGAAAACCCTTCAGTGCCCATCTCAAAATACTGTGTAGGCTGGCTCCAGCCTCCCATAAGGCCCGAAACCCAATAAACAGGGGTCGTATATTTCCTTTTCACATACAGTTCTACTCTGTTCGATGGATCTGGACCAAATACAACAGGGATATTCTTTATTTTACAATTTAAAAATATGTCATAGGGCGCAAAATTTGCTCCGGCCCCTTATTGAGCCCTATACCGCAAAAACCAGGTTATACAGCTCTCATTGCCAACTTTTATCTCTTCCCGGTGCTAAATTCAGTGATATGTTTAATGTTACCCTCTACGTGTTTGTACATTATAACCTGTTCGTGTTTTTTCCTCAGTTCATTAAACTCCTTGGAATATTATGTCACATTTAGGTTATAAGATCATGTGCGTTTTTGTTAACTGTGGAATTTCTTCATACACAAATATCATAATTATGAACATCGAATACAATAAATATAGGGTATTGCCACTTAAAACTTAGTGTTAATGAAGTACTTATCATTCAACCAAAACCAATTTTGCTTGCTTTATCATGCTAACGCCAATGTTAGCACATCTTGTTATTCAGGCAAGTGTACTCTTGCAAAATCCGCATTACTTAACATAATGCGAATATGAAATTGTACAATAGGGATAATTAGAAGTTGTAACGTAATTGCGACAGAAAACCTAATTCACAAACCGTTAGGTTATTTGTATCAATAAATGTGTGTCGCATATTGTGATTATGAAAAATGATTAGCCTCTTTATGATACTATGGTCTGAATGCTAGTTTATATTCGGAAAGGTATTACTTTTTGTATTTTCTAAAAGACCTCTATTTGTAGATTATTTAAATACAAAAGTGTGATTAGTAATGACCATATATAACATTTGCAGGTATTATTTTCCCGATTTTAGGAAAAGTCCCTATTATCTTTAATTACCCTTATTAAGTCTAAAAATAACGACAAACTGCAGTTTTATTTTGTTGTGTGGCAATAATTTTTTCTCTGTAAATATATGCATAATTGGCAGGCGTAAACTGCTTTGCAAGGCTTGAGAGCTGGTCTAAGCTATATTTGTTTCTCAAACTATGCTTTAAAATTTAAATACAGTGGTTTCATTTTACGAGGTTATCGCTGTTCACTACCATCCACCATTTTACGACAAGTCAGTGTAGACTTGTGTTGGTTGGAAACTACTTTAATGTCACACTAACACAAAATATTTTGTTCTTCCTGTTATTATTAGCGTAATACAACATTTGGTTGCGGCAAAATTTCTTAAAGTCTTTATTAACATTAACATTTTAACAGTTTATTTGCATTATACATATACTATATGACTTTGTAATAGTTAACATTTTTAACTTTGTCACAACATTATAAATTTTACTAAAACATAAACGATTTAAAGAAATGCCTCAATAGTAATTTTTTGTTGTAGCAACATTAGACATGTTTCTGTGTATAATTAGTGAACGTCCCCAGTATTCATTGAAATTGTCTGATGGAGGATTGCACCTGTGTTTATGCTTATGAGCAAGACGTGGAACAGAAATTTATATTTCCAATTACATTGCAATGTCTTGTGCTTTTTGAAGTAAATTGTCAGTGACTCGATCTTTGTCCTCACGGTCCCTTTTGAGTAGGTCATGAATTCCTGTAATTTGTTCTCCCACCAGAAGGCTTCGCTCTTTACTTCCTACTCTACCAATATTCATTTCATTCTTATTCTCTTTACATTTACGTTTCTATATTTAATTTTTGAGCTTATGGGCAGGGGGTACGAATATCCCTGTTCCTCGCTGGGTACGCCCTTGATGATATTAGCTAGAGGTAAAGTTGATGAACCCAACGAAGACCGACATAACACGATGGCGGCATCCAGGTCCCAGATACCACCAAGCTTCGGTGCTCGTAACTGTTCTATCATTATATTTGTGTCCAAGAAAGGCTTATCAGTTAAATAATTGAATTTTGTTTGGTTATTCTCAGGATTCTCATTAAATCATTTCAGTGACACCATGTAATAAATTAAGGCAATCATAGTGCATGGTTTTCATTTTATTTTTTACCTTTTCTCTAATTGAAAACTTGTGTGGTCTGTATTATTTGGCGTGTCATTCATAAATGTAAATTATGTCATACAAACTTTATACATTAGCTAATTTTGTTATTGTTAAGTGCGACTATATGGAATAAAACCAACTGTTAAATGAGAAACAAATGACACCGAGGGGAAAAAAATATTGTAACACCATGACTTTGAATATCACTTTCTTCACGATTAAATGTAGAGGTAGTATAGCTTAATAGCATAAATGTTCAACAATATAGACGTAACCAAGCAATAGCAACCCAGTAATTAACGTGTTTAGCGCCACATCAGTATACAATGTACCCCTCTCGGGCATCAAAACGGTTGTATATTCTCGCATGTAGACGATCGTACCTATGACGAATGTAATCCGAGGGTACAGTGTTCCGAGTCTCTAACACCTGTTATCGCAATTGTTCAAGGTTAGTAATTGGCCATACACACTCGGTCAGATGTACCATCATACCCCAAACATGCTCAATGGGAGAAAGGCCCGGGGATTGTGCTGGCCAGAGCAGTTGCCGAACACCAGGAATAGCAAATTAAGTAGAAGCAGCAGTATGTGTACGAGCATTGTCCTGCTGAGCAGTACATCAACTTCCTGTTGAAGTAATTGTAGCAGAACGGTTCGAATAATATACTGGATGTAACAGACACTGTTTAACGAACCCTAATGATAAACGGAAATTATATCTAACTGAACTCCATGCAAAGATTCCAGGAGTTTGGCATCTATGGGGGATGAATAAACTCTGGAATATTACACTCGTCAGGGCGACTTAAGACACATAAACTGCCATCCCTTTCATAAAGACAGAACCTTCTCTCATCACTAAACACACCAGAATGACAGTAAATTTTCCAGGAGGTCCTTTCACAACAAAGGAGACATGCATAATGGTGTTGTGGCAAAAGAGGAATTCAAGGTAAAGACACACATGCTCGTAGTACTACTGCAAGTAGACAGTTTACAATAGTATGTGTGGACACACTTGGTGCCACATTTGTTCTGATCCCTGGTGTGAATAGGGTATGGTCTACTATCGCTGTTCTATAATGCGCCGATCTTGACGTGTATCTCACTACGCAGCGATCCAGAACCTTGGTCTGGGCCTGTATAATATACTACCGTTAACATCGCCACACTACGGATGCATCATGACCAATACGTGCAGCGATGCATCGATATGTCCATCCCGTATCGCAGATTTCCGCTATGTAACCCTACTCAAACGGTTGTACGTGCACAACAAGAGCACGTAACCATCTTCGAGGTATGACGCTAGCTTGACTGCTACACACGTACTCAAAACTTAGCCTTCCAGTCTCACGCGATACTGGCTGGTGTGTTGCTGTATACGGTGGAACTAAGTGAATGGTACAACGCCACTGTTAGGCGATTACCTTGAAATGTCCATAAGTTTATCTAAACTCTTCCAGCATGCAACTGTCGTACTCACATTCATTTTGACAGCACTCTTCAAGGTGTTGCAACTCTTTCCGCCAGTGAAATTATATTTGCTAATATAACACAGAGTATGAACTTTCTAAAAGAGAGCGGCCCTATTTACGAAATATTCGTTAAATGCCAGTTAGCAGCACTTATTTTACACATTGTTTAGTCTGGCAAGATAAAACACAGAAAGCTTAAGGCAAATACCATTTTTTCCGTATTTGGCTTTAATCCATTCGTTATTTTGGTGTTCTAATACAATATTCATGCCGGGAAGGTGGCTCTAGCCGTCTCTGGATTCGCCTCTTCACCTCGATTCTCGCGATTCCATAGTATGGTCTTCGCGACAGGGAACATATAAATTGTAAAAATTTATTTATGTTTTGTTTATCATCTTGAAATTTAAATATGTTCATATATATTTCCTATGTGGAAGTCAAATTCTCCAAATTTGTTCCCACTCAACAAGAATAATTGATCTTTTCTTACTATAGTCTTACAACAATGCCTCTAGTAATTATAGATCAATCTTTTGGCAAATATAAAAAGAGGAAATAAAAATATACCGCACAGAATACTTTTAATATATGAAGTGTATAATATGTTCAACGTATGAAAATTCATATCTCTCAGGGACATAATAACATGTACAGTCAACTGGGGTGACTTTGGCTAATTTTTCGCTCAATTTGTCATAAAAACTGCGTAAACAGACCATCAGCTATAATCTGTTATTTTTCCAATATTTTTATTAAATAGAAGAGATTCGAATGAACAATATACATAACATAATATTTCTAAACTATAAACACTTCGTAACCTTCAAAACTTATTTCCAAAAAAGTGGGACAATAATCTCACCTCGACATGGAATGACTTTGTCTCGAGGTATTATATAGCTTGAATGATTGTTTAGAAAGACCGGTGAGACACTCTAACCTATTATTACTTTGCAAAATTCAATCTATTAGATAAATACATAGCTTCGACGCACATAATTTTTTCTTCAAGCTAGTAAATCTACCTAGTGGATTCCACGATTGCGAGCTTATTTCTTAATACCATACGGGAGATAGCACCACATTAATTATTTTCAAAGTGGTAGACAAAGTCACCTCATGGTAGACACAGCCACCCTGGTTGACGCTTTATATTTTTTGAACACAAGTTGTAATTTCTGTACTCCAGAAATAAAACAAAGGAATTATTGGCATTAGTAATTAACACACTTTACTAGACATATCTTCGAGTAATTAAAGTAAGTTTCGCAGAGTCCTCATAAATACTTACCTTTTTAAATTTGGTTTGAACAGAAAGCAATTTCATCAGAATTGTGAAGTTAATTTTCACCATTTCACCATATTACCTACCAGTTGCGAAGCCAATTAATTATTAGTGAAAAAAAAGCAGGAAATTTTGGAAGAGCGTGTAGCCTACTTTCCTCAGTAATATGCTAACACAGTTTCAGATTTAGTCAGCTGTAATTACTTGAAGGTTTTCCAAGACTTCTGTGACCTAACTAACTGAAAACTTTTCTTGAGCACTCACTTTTACTTTATTCGCCAGCTTGCAATTATTAGATTTATATTCACTGGACAGTTTTAAATAATTTAGGTATTTGTTTCCAGTTGCGTTCATTCTTAATTTATTTCGTACTTGCAAGTATTTTATAACATAATTTTGTCATTATTATATATTATTATATTACACTGTCAAAGTGCTTTATTGTAATGGAATGCTCACAGTGCTTTTCCAAGTCTATCAAACGGCCGTACTTTTTAAAGGCATATGTAAAGCCGTACAGAATAATTACTAGTTCCAATAGGTTACAGGTTTTTATTCAGAACTCGGAAATTCTTTAATAATTTCATAAATCTGAAAGTTTTTGAACGAAATGTAATTGGTAATTGATTCACATGTAAATAGCTGTGTGATAATATGTGTGTGAAGCAGATTAATTTTAGTATTAGACTGAAGTTTTTTGGATTTTTCTAATTTATGGGGTTTTACTATTTTTTATTAGCTATCTTATTACCCTGCACTTTTTGCCAGTGGTTTTTACAGCAATTTAGAGAAATAACTAGTATTTGTGTACGGACAACACCTTATGACAAGTAATTATTGTGTTTTATTTTTATTATTTGTAGGTCTGCTACACCAAAAATGAAAATTACATTTTTTGCTTTTACCATAAATTCGTAAATATATTTACTCTTTAGTTTGAAGATTCTTAAGATACGGTTATTAAATGCACAATTTTATCATTTGACATGTGAAATTGCAGAAAATAATTTTTGTCAGTTCGAGATTCATCACTCATTTCGCTTTACTGTTATATGTGTGTGTTTATTTAGATTTGTTAATTTTTTCAATGACAGCTTATATTTTTGGTTGTTGGTATGTACATGTTTATATAAATATGTATGTGTTTATATAGTTTAAGAGTGAGGCAAAGTGGTATCGTGTTCATTGGCTACTTTTATAAACAAACTGCAAGCCTCAGTGAATAACAAGAAGTTACCATAATAACTAATAAACCTACTATAATCTCTATGGATGAAAATAGATGTGATGAATTTTTTAAAAGCTAAGATTGTAGGTAGCCCTTGGCATCTTGTTGACAGAGATATAAAATATTCACACATGCTTTAACCAGGCCACAAAACTAGAACCACTTGTATTGTAAGCTGGCAAACAACCAACTATATTACAGGCGTAGGATTAGTATTACGAGCATCAACTTCACGTGTAAGTAGTCTAAAATTTTGGAAGACAATGTTTACTAACCTGGAATATTTAGAGGACAGCCATTTTTAAATTAAGTATGCGAGTCACAAAAATCATGTAAATTAATATGACCATCTGCAGTAATACTTGTGCGAAAAATTTGGTGAGAATCAGCTGATTGGTTCCCGAAATGTAGCATAAAAGCCCCATTTTCTCATGAGTTGGTATATTCATAAATGGGGGACAAATTAATTGTATGTTCGTCATACTGCTGGTATAAAAATTTTGTTTTAAATTATTTTTTTAGCATAACTGCATATTAACCGAAAATATTTCCACGGCTGTTATATTGATAATATGAACAGAAATTTATTTGAACTGCAAAAATATAACTTGTTTCCTGAAGATGCTTGGGGTCGGTTGTTTGGTTCCCGAGACATGACATAAAACTTCTAATTTTTATTAGTGTGATGTTACTTCACAAAATGGCGGAAAAAAAGAGGATATGTATAGACACATCTGAATGCTGAAATAAAATAACTATTATATTGTACCGTTTACAACCCATCAGGGCGTATTTTAATATTTAACGATGTAAATAAAATTAGTGGACTTTGTTCAATACAAAACACATGGTATAACTTCAGATAATTTTTAAAACCGCGAAAAAAGAGTTGGGCCGAGTAGGATTTGATCCCAATAACTTTTCGTTCGTAGATAGACTCTTTATCAGTTACGCTAACACAGGACACAAGCAAAACATTTTCCGATATATAATATACATATACAAATTTTCAGCGATTACGTTGTTTTTTTATTTATTTTTTTATTTTTTATACTCTTAAAACCTATCATATATATTACGTAGCATTCTTGCCGACATTAAATTTTATTTGCAAAACAAATAAATTGTGCTGTTTTTCTAATTTTTTATAAATAAATGCATGATTTGAAATTTAATTAATAGAATAAATAGCATTCTTGAGCTAGTAACCGTTCAGAAGAAATACAATTATCAATGAGGTAACGAAGTTAATTCATAGAGTGTATTGTGTGTGTGTATAGCACAATGATGGATGAATTAACGTGATATGCAAATGTTTTAAATATATGTGTGTATATAGGCTATCTAAAATATTTTAACTAACTGCGCGTGCAGTACAACTGCATAATAACCATAATTGGTGTATGTAATTATAGCCATGTCTTGGTAATTACCGCACTTACATTGCCCATTGTCGTAAAAGACTTTGGGCGTGCTGTATCTGTTGAATTCACACGGGGTTAGCTGCGTGTAATAATAAGTAGAGAAGGGAGGGAGGGAAGACGCAGCTATCTAAAGATTGCCAGACCGGCCCATGACTGATTACAGGCTCGAGCATAAAGGAACATGTTTGCGCAACGTAAGTCGGGAACGTAGCTACGTGGCATAATAATGCCTTGTGAATTGATACATTTACACTCAGTAGTTTGCACTCGCAGAGTTTTATAAGCAATGAAGATATAATTATATAAAAGGTAGTATCGTAATGCGCGTTAGTGGCAACATATAATTTTCTAACAATCTGTTCAGAGATTAAAAAATAAATTATTATGTTGGAAAAAGGGGGGGNACTTACATTCGGGAGATTTCATAAGCCTACCTTTCGAAAGGAAAGTAGGCTAAAAATGAGTAAATAAGAAAATCAAAGAAGCCAACTAATAATATCGAATTCTACATTTCAGCAAGAACGAGTTAAACTGAAATTGTGCTGCTTATTATAGCTTTAATATGTTCGGAAAGTCTTGTAATTTTGAGCTAGCTTGCGTATCTAGTTTATGTCGTAGTAACCTCATTATTAAAGTAGCGCACACCCTTATATTAATTGTTAAAAAAATAATATTTAATATTAGCTGTGGTACGAAAAACCATTTTAACACTACTGTAAAAAATAAAAATTTAAAATTGAATTTTTCAAAATAATTTTTTTCGAAACAAAAAAATTATATTCAACACTTTTGAATTCGAGCCTGTACCCCTTCTATTCTTTAACAAACTTACCAGCCATTAAACTAATTTACATTTTGTTGTTGTCATTATTGCAATTTAAGTTATAATTATTTGTTTTGAGACATAATGATCAATTAATATTAAATACTAGCGAACCGGCCCGGCTTCGCCCGGGTACAATTGAGATTTACTGTGATACACTAATAAATAAATTGGGAAAAGACCATTCATTTATTTGTAAACACAATTACAAAATTATACTATGTTGCACTAGGTCAGGGGTGGCGAACCTTTATGTATCAGCGTGCCATTTTTTCTAAAGAAATGTTCGATGAGGCCATAGACGTGCCGTCAGATAATTTTAACTTAGTGATTATTAGAAAAATAATAATACTAAACACTATCTACTCAAAACTCTTTATTTACTACCAAAAATACATTTTGCAATGTCAAATAATAAATGTTTCAGTTGTACGCATAATTCAAATTACATTAGTGTGACTTCTGTTGTTGCAGATTAGATGACAAATAATTTATATTAGGGTTGTAAGATGTTACTTTTAGCAGAATGCATGCTGAACTGGAGTCATCTGTCAAACGGTTTCTAAGCGAGTCTTTAATGTTATTCATCTCTGAAAATAATGACTTGCAGGCATAGGTAGATGAAAATATGGTTAAAATAGCATGAGCCAGCTTCTTCAAATAGTTAAATGTGTCTGGAAACGAATTCCATTTTTCAAAAATTTTGATACTGGCATTTTTACTTATATTGCTTGACAATCTTTCTGTTTCAATTAATTCCAACTCTTTCCTTGCTTCAATAAATTTTTGAATCCATATTGAACTAGACTGGAAATCAATCAGCTGCATTTCAAATTCTTCAATTTCCAACCAATCGAATGGGGACAAATTCAGTTTATCAAATGAAGTCACATCAGGGTACATAATAAACTTTAGTGTTTCCGATAATTCTCTGAACTGAGAAAATCTCGCTGAGAATCCCTTGATTGAAGAATCAATTACAGAAATAAATTCTTCAGTTACTTCTCCACCTGGTTTCTCATGTATATCTAAATGGTTGAAATTTTTTTTCAAGTTTGGGAAATACTTGTAGTTTTTTGTAGTAATATCGTTCCTGAAAACATGTAGTTTAGCATCAAAAGCGCGAATGAGATCTATCATGACGATAATTGTTTTATTTGTGCCTTGAAGCTTTACGTTCAATTCATTGAAATGTTGGCATATGTCTGTAAAAAACATCAATTTTGAAAGCCACATAACATCCAACAACTCTGGGTATTGTTCAATTTTTCCCTCATTTTGCACAAACAGTCTGATTTCTTCCAAGCAGTCAACAAATCTTTGAAGTACGTTCCCGCGGCTCAGCCAGCGAACATTATTATACATCAGTAAGCCATTATATACCGAGTTGACTTCATTCAACAAAGCATCAAACTTTCGCTTATTTAAAGCGTGCGACGATATGAGGTTGACTATTTTTGGGACTACCGCAATTACCTTATCAAGAGATGTTAAACCACTCTTAGCACACAAGGCTTGTTGGTGAATTATGCAGTGGAATTCAAGAATCGAATGTCCTACGTCTGTTTGAAATAAACTTATGAAACCATTTTTTTTGCCCACCATACTTGGAGCACCATCAGTTGTGACTGAAACAATTTTTTTAAAATCAATTTCTTTCTCAGCAAGCGAATTTTTAACAGCCGTACAAATATCTGTGCCCTTTGTAGTTGTTAGCAACGATGTTATCGCAATTAATTCTTCCTTAATGATGTTTCCTACGCAATATCGAGCAAAAACAGCTAAACGTACAGGTTTAGTTATGTCAGTACTTTCGTCAATGCATAGCGATATAAAAGGAGCGGAGTTAATGTAAATTTTTTGTTGATCTGTTATATTTTCGGCCAGTTTTAAGATTCTTTCCTTTATTGTATTTCTAGATAGAGGAGTATCTTTAATGCGCTGAATTATCTTATCTTTATTATCGAAATCATCAAAAAGTGAGGGCGCGCATGCTAACCAGGCTTCCTTCAAAAACTCTCCATCTTGAAAAGGTTTACTATGCCGAGCAATGACATTTGCAGCCGAGTAACTTGCCGCGCTCGTATGACAATTTTTGCCAACATATTTAATCATAGACGTTGACTGTTTATTTCTGTCTTTCATTGCACTTGCAATTAATTCCTTTTGCACTGGTTCGCTTTTTTGACTAAGAGATTTGTGATTTGTTTCAAAATGCCGTTTTACAGACGATGTTCTACATACCACTGTACCAGAACATAAAACACACACCGCTTTGTCGCCTTTACTTATCATGCCATATTTTTCAGTCCACCAAGTTTGAAATTCTCTATTACACTTACTATCTTGCCCTTTTTGTTTTTTTGCTGAACTAGCCATGGTAAATAATAGTTAAAAATCAACTTTAAAATACAGTTGTGTCAACGAAATTGAACGAACGAAAACGTCAACAAACTATGCGTCATTAGCAATTGTAGTCCACGACGTAACTAAGGCAAGACAATAACAAACGAGCGCGCTTTCCGCCCGCCGCCCCGCGCACCGCACCCGTTCACTCCTTAGCGTAGGTCCGTAGGATCACTCGCGCGCGTTCGTTCCTAATATAATACTGATACCTCCCTATTTGCGCTATGGCGTATAAGTCTGTATCTGCTCTCTGCGTAGGGCGCCAGCAATGGATGCTAGTCCTCAGTGATAGGGCGTGTAAATATGTTGACACTACTGTTCGTAGTTCAAATTTACCAAATGAATTTGAACTTCCTTGAGAGTTCACGTATGTCGTTTTATTTTTCGCTTAACAAGGTTCTTCACACTTGCTGCATGTCTCTACTTAGCTTGTCTCGAGGCGCTGGTTCGTCTCTTGGCTGGGGCTGACTCCGCTCCGGTGTCGAACACGGGGCTGCTTCGTCACCTCGTCGGGAGGCTGCGACAGTTCCTCGCAGATTGGTCTTGGCGTCGTGATGCATTCTCTCGAACTCCACTCCTCCCGGCTCCACTCCTCTTTCCTCGACTCGCGTACGCCGACTCACTCCCTCCGCGTCTGTGGTAGAACTGACCTCTTCTCATCTGCTCCTCTGCCGTTTTTTTAGCCCGTTAGCCATATTAAAACGCCTCATCTCGCACGTGGCTGGGGGCTGAACGCCGCGCCCTTGGTCGTNCGTCATAAACACGTGTTCGGCGCTGCGGCTATCCGCACGTGGTCTCAGCGGCGCCGGCGATTTTGGCATTAAAGTTTTATGGCTTCGCCCACCACCTGCTCGAGTGGGATACCCGGCCCCAGTTGTATAGGGCTTAGCGTCCCCCTTTCCGCTGCGAGACACACGTGTTCCTTCCTTCCCGGAATTCTGGTGTTATTGTTCCAGCACGCTCGCCAAAGCTATTAGCTGGTTTTTGGCAGTAGCCAGCCTGCGAGAGAAATGCAGCTGTGGGCTCTGAAACCTTTTAACATTTTCGATGCAGCTCCGAGAGGCTGTGCCTTCTCGTCGCGGCGGAATCATGGCGTCATTCTTCTGGCACGCTCGCCGAACCCTTAGCTGGTTTATGGCGGCTGTTCGCGTTTCCTTGTCGTTGCGAGTTTCGACAGTGTGTGCCTGCTGACGGAAAAATATATCTCGGGATGCAGAATGCATCAATACGTCATAGTGAACTTTGTTATTTTAAACTAAAATGCAAACCTTTTGATCCGTGGCGTGGCGTGCCCAAAATATTGTTTCGCGTGCCATCAATGGCACACGTGCCATTGGTTCGCCATCCCTGCACTAGGTTTTCAACTGATTACGGCAACCCAAAATGAAGGAAATATTTTTTACGCTATAGCCAAGAAGTAGGGTATTGTTTATGGAGTGTATCTGTGCAACTATCGCGTAGTTACCACATTTCCGCTTTCTAGTGACGATGTATGAAAATCAAAACATGAGTTTCATCAAGTTATATCTTTTGAAATAAGTATACCTACATACTACTTTTTGCGCTTGGCTGAGGGATCTTAACCGATCACCAATGTTAAGCAACGTTCCCAGAGGACAAATTTGGATCGGTGACCGTATAGTGTCAAAACATCTGAGCGCTTTCCGGGCTTTGGAGGGCACGTTAAATATTTGGTCCTGGTTGTTATCGATTGATAACAGTCGTTAAGCTATTTCAGAGGTCCTTGGGCGGCCTGAAAAACTGTGAAACCAGAGGAAAATAATATTTCGGTAACTTTCCCAGCTGTTGCAGAATTACGTTTTGTTGTTATTCCACAGGAACCGTACAATTGTCCTATTCCAGGGCCTAAAGTACCTACATACCAAATTTCATCAAAATCCGTTCAGCAGTTATGGAGCTGAATTCGGTTTCGTTCCCAGCAGTTGCAGAAGTACGTTTTGCTGTTATTCCACAGGAACTGTATAATTTTCCGGGATAAAAAGTATCCTATGTCCTATTCCAGGCCCTAAAGTACCTGCATACCAAATTTCCTCAAAATCCGTTTAGCCATTATGGAGCTGAGTTGTAACAAACATACACACACACACACACTTTCTCATTTAAAATACACTGGAGAGGCAAAAAACGCCGGTATAGTCGTGCGTATGCAAAAAACAGAGGCGTGGAACCAATCAGAGTAAAGCGATACGGTCGGCAGCGCCTATATAAGACAACGAGCGTCTGGCAAAGTTGCTAGATCGGTTACTGCTGCTACAATGACAGGTTATCAAGAAGTCAATGAGTTTGAACGTGGTGTTATAGTCGGCGCATGAGAGATGGGACATAGCATCTCCGAGGTAGCGATACAATTTCGATTTTCGCGTACGACCATTTCACGAGTTTACCGTGAATATCGGGAAGCCCGTAAAACATCAAATCTTTGACATCGCTGCGAGCGGAAAAAAATTGTGAACGAACGGGACAAACGACGACTGACGAGAATCATTAAACATGACAGATGTGCAACCCTTTCTCAAATTGGCACATATTTTAATGCTGGGGCATCAACAACAGCCAGCGTGCGAACTATTCAATGAACCATCATTGATATGGGCTTTCGGAGCCGAAGGCCCACTCGTGTACCGTTGTTGACTGCACGACACACCTCGCCTGGGCCCGCCAACACCGCCATTGGACTGTTGATAACTGGAAACACGTTGCCTGGTCTGACGAGTCTCGTTTCCAATTGTATCGGGCAGATGGACGTGTACGGGTATACAGACATCCTCATGAATCCAGGGACCTTACATGTCAACAGGGGACTGTTCAAGCTGGCGGAGGCTCTGTCATAGTATGGGGCGTGTGTAGATGTCGTGAAATGGCACTCCTGATACGTCTAGATACGACTCTGACAGGTGACAGATACGTAAGCATCCTGTCCGATCACCTACACATATTCATGTCCATTTTTCATTCCGACGGACGTGGACAATTCCAGCAGGACAATGCGACACCCCATACGTCGAGAGTTGCAACCTAGTGGCTCCAGGAACACTTTTCTGACTTTAGACACTTCCGTTGGCCACCCAAATTACTAGACATGAACATTATTGAGCATATCTGGGATGCCTTGCAACGTGCTGTTCAGAAGACATCTCCACCACCTCGCACTCCTATGGATTTACGGACTGCCCTGCAGGATCCATGGTGTGAATTGCCTCCTGCATACCTTCAGACATTAGTCGAGTCCATGCCATGTCGTCTTGCGGCACTTCTGCGTGCTCATGGGGGCGCTACACGATATTAGGCAGGTGTGCCAGTTTTTTTGGCTCTTCCGTGTACTAATAGGTTAGACAGCAATTACTCACATAAACCCCACACATATTTTTTCACAATTTTGCCAAAAATATGAGGAGCAGGCACTGTTCGATGAAGTCTATAAAATAATAGTGAAATGAGACTGCAACTCCAGCTATTGTTATTTTTATTTAAGTAGAATAAATTTTAACAGTTCTACAAAGTAATAACAAAATTAGTTTGGCCGCCACATATACTTCCACTACAATTTTCCTAAGAAGAGGTGTATATTTTGTCGGCACTTTACAGCTGAGACTTACAGTTCTCCTGTCTGTTCCAGTCTATATTCCCCTGTCATTGCCTTTACAAATGAGAGGAAATGCGGTGAAAATACCGTACTGTTCCTAAGAACGGAAATTTGCGAAAATTTAAGTATTTTATTTAGCTTAGGTAACTCTATAAAACCATCTTGAGAATGTTTCGTTTTCAAATAATTAAATACAACGGAGCATGGATGAGTAAAAGAAAATTGGGGCCTCATCTGGGATAATATAAAATAAAAATATGTTTATATTTTGCAGAATGAAGTTAAGTGTGTATATTGTTACCTTGTGAGAGGGGAATTGTATTTATTTCTTGCTTATGTAATTTTCAATATATTATTTGTACAATATTTATAATTTTCGTGAATAAAATCGTATTCGAGTGGGTATAAAAAATTTGACGGACAATCAAGAACACAAAAACCCGGACTGGATTATAGATTTTTTTACGGCGGTAATTTGTTTGCGGATAGGCCAGGGGGCGGGGATACTCTACGGCCAGCCAAGGTTTGGCAGCACTGTCATAACTTCATGTGATATATGTTGGTATTTTATTTCCAATGATGTTTATAATTATATTTCTGTGATATTTTGGAGTTTTTTAATATTTTGAATGAGTCCGTGGGGTTATTCCATGCTAACCTAGTTCTATTGTTTCATTTTACGAACATATATACTATAATTTACAATCATGATTATTTGAATTAGACACACCTGCTTTGGCGAAATTACGCTATGGTCGCCCCATCCAGTGGAAATATGCCCAGCTACTCTTGCCGCTAGAGGCAATACAATGTAATGATGACAGGGGTTGCCGTCAGTTAGCTCGGTTGGTAACAGAGGATAGATAGGTCACAGTGCAGCAGATCACTTGCCAATTCAAAGCTGGACCACAACGACCTGTGAGCAGCCAAATCATCCAGAACCACCTCCTCGCTATGGGGCAGAGATAGGGCCACCTCAATAGGGTTCGTCTGCTCATTGCATGTCGCAAGGCTTAAAGATAAATGTGGGAGCTGCAAAACCGCGATTTGACCCTCAACCCATGGAAAAAAATTCGTCCCCTGGATGAATGAGTCGAAATACACATTGGTGCATACCGATGGCAGTGTCCGAGTGCTTTTCCAAGCATGTAAAGCTATGGATCCTTCATGTCAGCAGGGCACATTTCCGGTCTGTAGTGATAGTACATTAGTATGGGGACCTTATGTGGAATGAACTGGGTCTCCTGGTACACATGCCATCTTCCCTCATGTGCGACTGATACGGAGATCTGTTGGCAGATCATGTGAACCTATTTATGCGCCTACAGCATACTGCAGGAGACGTGTACTTACAGGAAGACAATGAACCGCCACACGACTCCTGAAATGAGATCGTTTGGTTGGATGAAGAGAACACAGACTTGAGGTTTATTGCCTGCTGCTGAGGTCACCCAACCTCAATCCTATAGCACACATCTAGAATGCTTTTGAGAGGGATGTGCGCGCAGTGGATGTTGCTCCGACCGATCTCAATGCATCTTAGTAGGATGTGCAATGGTCGTGTAACAGTATGGTTCCCAACTGCTTCCAGTGCCTTATGTAATCCATGCCACACCGCATCACAACCCATATAAGGGGAAATTATAGTGCAACATCCTACTAGGAAGATATCTCTAATACAACTGCCAGTGAGTGTATATATTTGCATTAGTGAACTACATGTTAAAGAAGTATAGTTAAAGGCATTCTTTATTGTATGCAATTATAAATCTACTTATCGGTTTACCTAACCCTGAGATAGCCTTGCCGATTAGCTATCGTTTTCTTTGTGTTGTAACATATAAATTTTGTAATATTCCATTAGATTTTGCAGCATTGCTATCCCTCAATAATAATTTCTCCTAATTTTTTTATTCAAATACACTAGTATAAAATGGAAAATGAACACCCGGATGCAATGGTTCCACATGAATGAGGGTTTTATGAATAATTATACAGGTTGTACACTGTATATGCTAAATATCACAGGGCCGTACACCTTTGGACAGAGGCTACAGAATGTCTTGAACAACAATGTCAGTTTCCTTTGTAGCCACTTCTAGCGAGAATACAGTCCTGCAGTCGTGCGTAGAGACGATCATTAAAGTGTCGGATGTAATATTGGCGAATAGTGTTTTACGCCAATTCCACCTGTTTTTGCAATTGGTGGAGGTTTGTTGTCGGTATTGCAGACCAAACCGAACGCCGTCCCCACAAGTCCCACACATGTGCAATTGGGGACAGGTCGGGTGATCGTGCTGGCCAGAGGAATTGACCAACACCTTCGAGAGCGAGTTTTCCTACCGGAAAAGGACATCGCCTTGGCATTGTAGGAACTGCAGCAAAATGGGCTGGATGATGATATGGATGTAGCATTCACTGTTCAGTGACCCTCAACAAACACCAGAGGTGTACGATAATTGTAGGCTATTGATCCCCAGACCATGATGCCAAGAGTTGGTCCTGTATGCCACTTCCGTATACACTCTGGCTGTTGCTACTCTCCTGGTCGACGCCGCACTCACAAACGACCGTCACTGGCGCCAAGGCAGAATCTGCTTTCATCACTAAAATCAACTCCGTGCCATTCATCCCTCCAGTTGCGTCATTCGCGACACCATCCGAGGCGGGCTGCACGGTGATGAGGTGTGAGAGGAAGCCTGGCGAGTGACACCCTTGATCGTAGTCCAGCGTCCATCAAATGGTTGGTGATGGTCCTAGTTGACACCCCGGGTGCAACAGTGGCACTAATTTGTGCGGTGGTAGCCATGCTATCAGCAATCGCTGCTCGTCTGATGCGGCGGTCTAGGAGGGAATCAGTATGCCACTGCCATCCGGAAACAGGTTGACTAGCATGTGCACCATCGTTGGACCACCGGCACCACCAATGATGCCGAACTGACTCTTCACATCCTACAGGTTGCGCAATTCCTCGGAAAGACCATCCAGCCTCCCTCGGGGCCACATTACAGCCTCTTTCAAAGTCAGTTAAATGCACGAAGTGTGATCGTCTAGGCCATCGTGGCATGTCTACAATGCTTCCTACATACAGGCTGATGCTTGGAATGGCAGAAGACTATTTCATAGAGTCAACTACAGTTGTATTGGGCGCAGCGGTGTTACACCTTGTACTTAGTTCCTACTCTGTCCACAACACAGCACTGTTGATCATTGCATGTACTGCCTTCTATTTGTGCCCCATGCGCATATGGTGTTACTATGTCACCGCTTTAGTGGTTTTTTTTTTCATTTTCTACCAGTGATTGTAATTATTGATTACGTAATGTATGTCTGAGGACACCATATTGTTTTTTCATATATAATAAATAAGAACAATTTAATAAGGAACTAATTTATTTATTAATTAATATAGTAATAGCCTGTACCATAGCAAACCTGATGTATGTCAATTTGAGCTGGGACCTTTGAATTTTATTTTCTTTGATTCGTTAAGATCAAAATATCAACTTTTTTTTTGTAGCAACGCCTCAGATAGCAGCTACGAGCCCAGGCGATTGCACATTTGAAATTGACGAATGTGGATGGAGCAATGCAGCAGCCAGGGAGCGTGTAGATGATTTGGATTGGGATCGAGTGTCTGGGCAGGCAACTCGAATGTCAACACACGACCATACATTGGGTACAGAGAAAGGTAAGATAAGTTAACTCTTTCCTGCTCACTTGACGATAATGGCTGAGATGAACACATACAGCACAAGATAGTCTATGTTTGAGTCATAGATAAGATATGTTTGTGTGTAATTTGAAAATATTTTTTAATTATATATATATTAATTAATAAGCCGACCTCGAATAAGCCTTCCGCATTAAAGAGGCGCACTGATAAACATAATAAAACAAGTAATTAAAAATCATTTTTGCTCAGTTTCCTCGTGCAGTATTTCCATTTGACCAAGTTAGAAAAGCATGAAAACCCAGGATGTTATTGCTAACAGCAAAAAAATATTATTGGAATGAAATTGTATACAAAATAAGGCCAGCCTATATTAAATGTCATCCAGGGTCAATATCACACACATAACTGACGCCTAATATCACGGACCTGCTCCATAGCTCCTAAAACTAATCACATATGCCAGAACTCTAATTTTTATACTAATCATTAATTGCCTTTTTCCTTATGAAATATATTCCAATAATTTATATAGTACAAAGTTTTTTTTTTGTATTTTGAGCACCGATACACAAACATTTGCGTATACATTTATTCGATACAATATGTGACTAGATAACAGTATACAATTTTAGGAAACAGATTTTTAATGCAGTAGATGATTTATAAACAAAACGTAGAACCGGAGTAGTGATCTTGCTGGGCACAGATTCGGACAATGTGTGTATATTTTATTGCCTAATATAAACTTCTTTATTAAAACACTGAGAGACCAAGTTATTGCTTCCCCACGCCTCTCCCCGTCGCAGAGGATAACAGTAATCTTGGTAAGAAAGAGTACAACCCGCCTCCAAGTAAATTCGCCCCCGACGAAGCTTTGCTCTAACGGCCACAGAAGGAAAGCGGACAAAACTTTGCCCTAGGTTTCAACCCTCGACATCCAAGGCGCCCGTAGTCTGCCCCAGAGAGGTAACTCGTACCCTACGACCCGCCCTGTATCTCACAGGGAGCGAGTGGTGTCATACAGAAGTATATTACGCGAAAATGACTGTCGCAAGAAAACTATGCCTGATGTAACAAATATGATTACATATTTGAATTCAGCATAAAAAACTGGACTAGTGTCGCTTTTCAGTTTCCTTGTGAAAAAAATCATGTTTACCAGTGTTATTAGCAGTTTTAAAAAATAATAAATAAATTCAGGTCCTAATCTACAATATTCATTCTTTGATAGCTTACACGCAATAAATATTTGTGTCATAAATGGTATGCATAAGGTATTCCTTAAAGGACTTTGGAATCTATATTTTCAAAAAAAAATTTATCAACAATACATTGATTTGTAAAAAACATTTATTACCCTGACTGTGCCATTTCAGGGGCACGAACTGCGCGCAGGCACAGGACATGATAGCAAGTATGCAGAAAACCACAAAATATTGCATCACACCGAGCATGTATTCTAGGGGACCAACACTTGCAGGATGCTTTTAGTATGATGTTGGAAAACCCATAGCACATATGCAGGCAGCGATATGGTCGGGCATGGAGGCATACAGACATCAGATGTTATCCTGAGTAAAATCTTTCCACAGCTGGGGCAACTGACTCCAAATCCACCGTAGTTGCTGCTGGCCGAAGTTGTCATCCAATATGGTTCCAAACATTCTCGATGGGCGAGAGTACTGGGGAAATCGCAGGCCAAGAAAGCATTTTGACTTTACGAAAGCAGGCCAGAGATACCGGTTCTGTGTGAGGCCGGGCATTGTCATACTGAAAAATGCGGTTGCCAAGCTGCACCAGGAAGGGGAGCACACATAGTTGCAGAATTTCTTGGATATATCGCCGTGCCGTCAGGGTTCCTTTAATCACCGCCAATGGGGTTCGAGAATCGTAGGAATTGGCATCCCAGACCAAGAAACCACTCGTTTGGGTGGTGTGCTTCTCTACAATGAAGCGTGGATCATGGCGCTGGCCAGGACACCTCCAGACTCGAATTTGGGGGTCATCTTTATCCCAACAGAACGACGATTCATCGCTGAACACCACTCGTCACCAATCCGCAAGATGCCATGCTGCCTTTTCCTGGCAGAAGGTCACGTGTGCTCGGTGATTTTCAGGTCGTAATGACAAATGTCGTAAGGGATGCCGAGACGACAGATCCCGCTCTGCGTACAGGCGTATTTCCAGCAGCTGTTACATATGCCTGGATGGTGGGGAGCGATGCGCGTGGAGTGCTTACACACTGTCGCAAGATGAAACGATCCTCCCTGCTGGTGGTTCGCCGGGGTCGACCCGAGCATTCTTGACGGGTGTTTGTACCCTCCTGTTTCCGCTGCATCCAACACCGACTCACAGTGTAGGCAGAATGGTTCAAGTGGCAAGCAATGCGCCGAAACATCCAACCTGCCTCTGTGAGGCCGAAGATGCGGGACCTCTCAAACTCATCCAGCTAAAGCAAAGACTTGTCGAATGCTCCGTCGGAGCATGCTGCGTGTTCACTGAACTTGGCTCTAAGGTCCACACTGCTTCTAAAGCCTTATACGGTGTCTTGCAGTAATTAATGATGGAGGGACAGATACGCCCTTTAGCACCACTTACACCCAAAGAAACACGCATTAAACGCAAATGGGACACATATTGGTCTGTGACGATTCTGTGTGGCAACCTTCGCTGTACTCGCGCGATTTGTTCATGATGATAAATAATAATTTTTGCAAACGAGTGTATTTCTAGCTATGAAAAATTTTGGAATTTCAAAAACAAAAAAGATGCAATTTTTGCAATAATGAACTTTATTATGAATGTAAAAATTATTATTATGGTGGGGTAAATTATTAATAGTTCTTGGTTAGCATATGACGATGTGCAAAGTTTTAATACTTTTGCAGAGTTTTATTACTTTTATTGGTAGTGACGTTTGGAGATAGCGAGCTCAGGTATCTGATATAATGAGCCGTACGCCATCTTCGACAATAGCACATCCGGGGATCGTGCTCGTCGGGCTGGAGAGGGGATGCTTTTTACATTATTGACACTTTGACTGTCATGTTGAATGTGGGTGATCGTGTTCTCGACCTTGGGGTTACGACCTTAACTCCTGGTGACCTTAAACTGGAGAAAATCGTAAAAAAATTGAAAGAATTCATGCAGAAATTACATTACTGACACCAACCTCTATGATGAACGTGTGTTACCTTGAAATTTACTCGAGTGACTTAAAAATCGAAAAATCCAGAAAAATCGTAAATATAAAAAAAATTTAAAAAAAGGAATGAATTATAATATTGATCCCCATTGCCACATTAGATGTGGGCGGCATTGACCTTGACCCAAGATTCCTTAAACTGGAAAATTGAGGAAAAATCGTAAAAAAAATCGAAAAAAAACCTTGTCAAAATCGAAAAAATCACTACATTTCTGATACTGACTGACATGTTGGATGTGGATGACCTTGATCCCAGTGACTTTGTATTACAAAAATTGAGAACTAATCGTAAAAATCTAAAAATAAAACTCGTAAATATCAAGGAAAAAGTTAAATATTCGACTCCAGCACACATGTTAGACGTAGGTGACCTTTGCCCGACCCCAGTGGAACTGAACTCAGAAAAATAAAGAAAATATCTTTAAAATCGAGGGAAAAATATGTTTCTGTCACCAACTGCCACTTTGGATAAGGTGACCTTAACTTAAATACTAAAAAAATTTGTATTAAAAAATTGCTCAAATCTGTAAAAAATTGAGGAATCAAGTACATAATTGGCCCTAAACATGTTGGATTTGGTTACCTTTACCTTGACCCCAGTGACTTTAAAATAAAAATCGAGAAAATAGGCTATTGTAAAAATCGAGAAATAAAACCATTACTGTCCTCAACAGTCATGCTGTGGGGAAGCGTCTTTACCTTGATCCAAGGATCTTAAACACATGGAAAATTAGGAAAAATTTTAAAAATAGAAACAACTCGTAAAATTTGAGCAAGAAATTGCGTTACTGACCCCAACAGCCATGATGGATTTGTGTGACCTCGACCTAAACCACAGTAAAGTTCAATTAGAAAAATCGAATAAAATTGTAAAAATCGAATAAAAGAGGTACATATTTATCCCAGTCACCATGTTGGATGTCAGTGATTTTGACCCAAGTGACTTTAAACTCAGAAACTATACAACAATTCGTAAAAAGCAAGGAAAACATGTTAATAACTGAAACCATCCTGTTGGATGTATGTGACTTTCCAGGTTCTATTCTCATAAAGATAATGGATCACATCCATTCCCTGGTACGACGATCAGCAGACGACTGATTAGTTGTTTCCCCTCGATCTCCATTAAAATTAATAATTGACAATTGAGTCGATTGATCTGCACCCTCCCCAACGAATATTTGGCTTTACATAACAAATTACTCCTCCCCATCCACCCACACCCCCATCACACCATCCGACTCTCCACTCCCTCACAATTTACACACCATAGGGCAAACCCATCACCACGGACCCATGCCACCAACCCACCACCCGACTCTCCACCCCCTCACCATTTACGCGCCGTAGAGACAACACACACCATAACTGATGCCACCAACATCTGGACTCCCTTCACCACTCAATCGCCATATCTTGACGCCCTCACTATCGCTCGCAATTGACTGTTGGTCATGTGACATCACGACATTTGCAGTTAAATAATGTGGCCAAAGATGAGCCACTTCTCAGTTCTTTGTGAAATGTGGCAGGTGACAGATCGCCTTCCCCTGACCTTCTTAGCGATCATGCTACAAAGTTATATTGCATTAGACTATTCCATCATAGTATGCATGTTATATTCCCGCGTCAAAGTAAAAATCTGCACAAATTTCAAGTACCTGCTTGAAATAGCGAATTATTTGAAAATAGAGATCATGACGAAGCATTCGTATAATGGTACCTGCGACCTGCGCACATCCCGACTTCGTCTTTGGTTGTAACATCGCTCACTCAAGCTCAATTTGCAGGGCCAGTGGTCGGACCACTCGCCTCCCACAAAGGCGAAATGGGTTAGATTCAAGGCGGGATCGTTCACGGATTTTTTCATGTGGGAATCGTGCTGGACTTTGCCACTCGTCAGCGGGTTTTCTCGGGTATCTTATGTTTCCCGCCATTTCATTCCGGTGCTCTTCCATACTCACCTCGCTTCGCCCTCATCGGCTCTCAAGACCACGATGTTAAGAGCCATCGATAACTCTTAACTGTTGGACTGATTACTTTGTCCACTATACCATTCGAAAACCAATAAGGTGCATACACATGCCCTGCACTGTGAAATGCAATGTCGTCGCGAATGTGCGCGCGAACACGAACCACATAGCGAACATTCCCACAATCCATGTCACATGTTGCAATGTGCAGCTGAAAATGGTAAAACACCTCTTTTTCCATGAAAATGTAGTGGCAGTCGCTGTAAGGATGAGGAAGTGAGATGTTTGTGAGAACGGCCGCCGCAGCATACATTTATATACGTTATAGTCTAAAGAATGTATGGAGAAGGTGTTAGCAAACGAAGCTATATTTGAGTAATTATAATTATAGTGGGTCTGCTCTGCTGAAGGACTTGATGTTCCATAAAGAATATGGACACTATAAGATTATTACACATATGATTTCAACAGATTTCGAGTTTCTTCAGGGACTTACACGTCTCTAAATAACCCGAAGCAGCACAATGTGCAGGAAAGCCTTCACTGTGCAAGACAGATTGTCTGTGAAGCATCGATTATAGCAATTTGAGATTCTTACAACAGTTTGCAGTTCTCGTTTAAAATATCGAAACGAGAGACCAGTGGCATTGTTCCAGATGTGTACCCAGTAATTATTGATGTACTGAAAGGAAACAAAAATGTCAGTCACATTGAACAACCAAATATACACTGAAGAGTAAAAAAAACTGGTATAGGCCTGCGTATGCAAATAACAGAGGTATGGAACCAATGAGAGTAACGCGATGCGGTTGGCAGCTAGATCTGTTACTGCTGCTACAATGCCAGGTTATCGAGATTTAAGTGAGTTTGAGCATGGTGTTATAATCGGCGCACGAGAGATGGGACATAGCATCTCTGAGGTAGCGATAATATTTGGATGTTCGCGTACGACAATTTCACGAGTGTACCGGGAATATCGGGAATCCGGTAAAACAACATATCTTCGACATCGCTGCGGCCGGAAAAAGATCGTGAAAGAACGGGACAAACAACGACTGACGAGAATCGTTAAACGTGACAGACGTGCTACCCTTTCTCAAATTGGAGGAGATTGGATTTGTGGACTGCCCTGCAGGATTCATGGTGTGAATTGCCTCCTGCATACCTTCAGACATTAGTCGAAACCATGCCACGTCGTCTTGCGCCACTTCTGCGTGCTCGGGGGGCCCTACATGATATTAGGCAGGTTTACCAGTTTTTTTCGCTCTTCAGTATAGTTATTGCAGCTATATGCCACACATCATGTGCATAGGACTGGGGATTCTCAAATTGGTGATAAATTTTCCTAATAGTATTGTGCATCACCTACATACCAAGAAAATTGGTAACATATTTAACATGTTTGTGGAATAATTACTATATATTTAAAAATCCTGATGCAAGGTGTTGTAGGTTATCTACAGAAATGTAAAATGAACATGTAAAAATTTTTCGTAGTTTTGTTTAAACAGGATGAATATAAAAGTATACCCCAAATTTGATGGTTTATAATATCAAAACAAAACAACCTACAATCTTGGTTGACCAAACAAATGAACCGTGGAACCGCGAAATTTGTTTACCATTAATTCATAAATGTTCAATGTGACCACCATGAGCGACCCGAATGACATCTACGCGATAATCAAACTCGTTCCACACTCTTGTCAGCATGTCCGGTTTTACGGTTTGAATGGTGTTCATAACGCTCGGTTTGAGGAGATGAGGGGGAAGCGAGCTCGAATTCGACACGTCAATGTGGAGGGCACGGTCTGACGTTTCCTTTATGTGCTGAGAGATGACACTGGGAGCGTCTGTCTTCGCACTATGAGTGTGTGTTGTGTATTAGTCTGCATCACGATGACGACGGAACAACGCAAGGCATTCAGTGTTATTCAGTTTGCTTAACGTGAATCAGTTACGACTGTTCAGCATGATTTCCGTCGCAAATACGGATAGGTGGAGTATCGTACGTTGGTTTCGTCAGTTCCGTTACACAGGTGCCTTTGTAAAGGCAAAAGTTTCGGGCTACCGCGTGTGTCCGAAGAGAATGTGAAACAGATTCATCAAACGTTCGTTTGCTGTCCGAGAAAATCAACTCGACAAGCTAGCAGGGAAATGCAATTCCCTCAATTGATGGTATGGACAGTGTTGCGAAAGCGATTGCTGTACAAACCATACAGGTTAAAGCTTGTACAGGCTCTTACCGAAAGGGATGAATAAATGATACCATATTTCTGCGTGTTCGTTCTTGCCCAGAACGAGGTAGACGATGCCTTAATATCTAAGCTGATTTATAGCGATGAAGCGACGTTCCATACAAATTGAAAGTGTTTTGCGCTGTATCCAAAGACAAGGGGGGAGGATCATACTGTCACTCCGGTGGGAGGAGCGTAGGTTGGACTGTTGAGGCGGTGTGGCAGTATTTTGCTATAGTAACCGAGCCCAACATACTTACCGATTTCTTGAAAGGGAAGGGTGATGCGTCTCTTATAGCCTCTCAAAATACATGGCAACCCAAGGCTTCTCGTGCCACCCCTGTTTAAACGAATTGGGCTCTGCCGCCCGGTCCCTATGGGAATCAGCTTCCTAGCGGCTGTATAGGGGTATATGCCGTGATGGCTTGAGCTGATAGATAGTACCAAGGCCCGACCATCTGGTGGGGTGTTGGACCTCTTGGCACTCAGGCCACTGGGGCTCAAAACCGGAATTTCTCTGTGAAGAAATTCTAGAATGTTAAAGGACGCGTGTCCGGTGTCAGAGGAGCCCAGCCTTATGGGCGGTGTGGCGATCACGGCTCTCGGTGAAGAAACCAAGTGTATAAAACCTGATAATGATGATGGTACCCACCTGTTTCAGAGGGACCCCATGTCTCCCTGCCCGTGGGTGGGGCTCTGACGATCGGGCATTAAAAAACCCATACATGCCATGGAAAATAAGATGTAGCACGGGATCTATTTGGCCCATCCGGAGGTACCCTCTGGTGTATGGATCAGGTGGGGTTGGACTCGTGCTGGCAGTGGTTTACTCCGAATGCTGGAGGAGGCTCGGAGATTCCCCCTCTTGTTGAAGAGCCCGGCGGTTAGCAGGCACTGCTCCGGGGCGTCCTGAAATGACGTCAGGGGTGTGGGTTGTGCTCCAGCCAGACCACACGCTTCGTAAACTGAGTGCTAGGATCTCAGGCCTTGTGGTAGGACATGCTCGGTGCGATCTGATAAATCAGATCGGGGCTACGCTCGGTGTGGCCTGATGAAAGGTCGGAGCTACGGGTTTAATCAATTTCGGTAAGCGCTGATCGTGTCTGCGTTGAGAGGGCGTGAAATTTTCAAGATGTAAGTACGAATAATAATAATGTATAGAATTCAATGTCTAAGCATAAAGTTTACTTTTTAGATCGTCTAGTTCACACTTATTTTATTTTAATTTCACATTTCTAGTGTTTACTCATCACAACACAAAGCCAGTGAATTGAAAAAAATATTGATGAGATGCTGAAAGAGCTCAGAATGGTGTGTCACTATGGAGTTGAAAAGATAGTTCGTCTATATATAATTACCTATTCTGTGGCATTAGCCTGTCTTGCTCGACGTTTTCCTTGCATAGATCGTTATTTTGAAAGAATGTAAATAAATAATTCTTCGAACTCGACACAATGATCTATCCTCTTTTTGCTTATTGACAATGTGTCTTAGTGAGAAAACTTGTTTATTACTCTATTAACCAATCAGAGTTAGATTCACAGGCAGACATCGAAGAGATGTGTGAGTTAAAATCATCCCAAAAACGAGCCCCTATCTGTAGGTAATTTCAAGGGGGATAAATTCACAGTAAAAGTATTTCCTTTTATAAACAGGTTTACTGTTATAGAAAAATGAACAATTTTGTTTTTTTAGGATACATACGTTTAGGTGTTCAGTACCCTTTGTCTAAGAGAGTCGGTCATAAAGGGATAATTTTCCATGCTGACTTCAGCCAATCATGATGTGAACTATTCAAGTATGTACATAAAACGTTGCACCTAAAATTCTCTGTGATACGATAACAGTCTTATTTACCATCTGACTAATAAACTGAGTGCAGATCGACCAAGCTGCCCGCCTGCAGAATGTAGGAGTCACGATAACATTTGTAAGAAAACAAACTGCCTTTCGTAAGTCTGTTATGTTTACATAGTGACAAGTGCAGCAATTATACCAATACTAAAGTAAGTTTAGTATTGAAATTGGAGCAGTAGGGGTGAAATCGTGAATCCAGTCAGGCTCAAAGAGCTGGGAAGGGTCAGAGGACTTGTGCTCCTCCCCTGACCAACATCTTGTAAGTACCATGTCCACACTCCCCCTACGCCCATCCTTCTCCCTAGCCTAACCCTTCCCCACCCTCCCCTACTCTGATCAAAATTAAAATATTATATAAAATCTCAAAAATCGAAAAATATATATAAACAGAAACATATATCGTAAGTTCATACTCACCCAACCACCCTAACCGACCTCGCTCCTATGAAACCCTACACGATGCTAGGTAGTAGCTTTGCGTGGTGGACTGAGGCACTATTTCCACTGAACTGATATGTAAACGGTTAAACCTCGATACTGATGTCAGTCATCAAACATTGACGTTCAAGTTCGAGACTGGGTAAAATGGCCGGTCGCAAAACGTATAAAGAAGACGTGGCGATAAATATATATGCAGTAATGTTCTGTGAGAGTAATTATAAGAGCGGGTGTGGTCTGGTAAACACATGCGAAACATCATGCAATTTCCGAACCATTTAAGATATAGTCATAAAATTTAAAACATAAGTTTCACCTCCGACACTGAAAAAGAGCTTAAGTGTCAAGTATGATCTAGTCGCATTTATATTTTTTAAAAAACCCTCGAGCCTTCCACAGTAAGCCAACGGTCAGCGCGAGCACCATGCATGTCTCGACAAGCGAAGGGAGATGACCCAGAATGCTAGAGAAAGTTGTATCGTCGCACCAGCCAATTCTCACACATTATACTTTTCCTTTACGATAGAAATTCAGTTATACACTACTAACTGTAAAATTATCATGTTTTAAAATTATATATATATATATATATTTATTTATATGTACTTATTTCACTTATTTCGATTACGTATCATTGATATTTATATATATTAGCAGAACTGTAAGCATTTAAACCATTAGTCGCGCAAGAGAGAGAGGCAACACTGGTATGCACTGAGACAAACAGCAACAATTAAATGTAAAAGTAAATAGTTATTCGCATTTGCCGGCAATACATGTGTGTGTGTGAGCGTCATGTACTGTACACTATGATAGGCGAAGAAATTTCTGCTGTGAAGTGTGGGACATTGTGTAAACGATAGAACGTTGTTATGGTGGTCAGATAATTTTATTAGATATTACAACAAACAGAAAGATTAAATCACTCGCATCACTCAGATACCGAGATACCATACATGCCTAAATAATTTCTTCCCGCATGTGTACGGCATTAAATTAAATCCGTCTACAAACCCCTACCTGCCTATCTACAACAGGACGAAATGATTCTTAGCAGTCTCCCATGCCTAGGATGTTTTCAAGTAGCGTGCTGATGCAAAGAGATATAAAAAATATTAATGTAAATAGTTATAACCTTTTAACAACCTTTGTATATTGCGCGAGGAACGTGTACTATACCTCACGGTAGTCGAAAAAAGAATTATTAATGCAAAGAGTTTTAACTTTTTAACAGCCTTTGTATATTGCATGATCTTTGTGTGCTATACCTAACGTTAGTCGAAAAAAACTTTTACGAAGCTGAGAAGCACAGGTACGATCAGGTCAGCACTACTACGCATTGCTGCAAAAGGATATAAAAAAATGTAAGGGAAAAATAGTTGTAAACGCTTGACAGCCATCGCAATTACATATTACATAAGGGCCGGGACTGTACGCTACGTGTTAAATGATGCTATACAACAGAATAGCAAACGCCTGAAACGAAACCATCCCATCCACAGTACGTCGGTGGCCGTTCCGACAGCCGTCGTGCTCTCAACAGTAAAAAAAATAGGTGAGACGCTGACACAGAAAAAACTAGGCAAGAGAGAGCTGCGCCCGACTCCGAGGTCACACACACACTTTCCTTTTATGAGAGGAGTGCAGTTATACATTACAATGTTTCCATTTATCTAGTTTTTAAATACTCAAATATTTATACACATACTTATTTTGAATTCATAGCATTTCTAGTGTTAGAACTATAAGCACATACAAAAAACATGCATTCAAAACATTATTCACGCAAGAGAGATGGCACTGCTATTACAGTGCATAGGAAATAACTCGTGTACCTTGACAGAAGTGAAGACAGTGCATCATCCTTGAAAATAAGGTATCGCATGTTCAAACCTCATAGAGAGTCTGAACATTTCACAGGTAAAAAAAATACAACATGATATGAAATTAAAAAAACTTCTTTATTATATATATTTAAGTGTCGAGCACGTCATACAAGAATGCAACCCACCAGCCATTTATAAAGATACATAGCAGTAGATACATTTCTTAGTCGATAAGAATTTAAAAAATATATTTTAAAAAAACATTTGGTTTTCTTTTCTATATTTATTCACATTCTTAACCAAATCATATACATATGCATATAATATGTTACTCAATAAAGCCATCAGCTCTGAGTTCATCAATAATCGTATTTATCTATTCGCTGACAGAAATATATCCATTTCTCTGTAATGCAACTAGCACCCGTAGTCTAGCAACCAGGTCATTGGCGTCTTCAGAAAATAAGTAGCTAGACTTCACGACACTCTTCGCAGACGGTTCACAATATACGTCAGCATCTATGTTCTTCTGCGATGAGAAGTTTGTGAGATACCTCTGAGCCAGAGTACTTGGTTCGAATCTGCGTTTATTCTGTCTCAACTTCAAGTATCGGTCTTCTTCAGCATCGTATTTACGCTTTTGCTATGCAGATGCAGACACTCCATTATCATCATCATCAGTATAATGTGTGTATTTCAAATCATCACCAGCAGACTTGGTGGTCACATTTTCGTGCTCGATGTCCTGGATAGTTGTAACATCTTCGTTTTTCACCTTATATGTTTGCAATGCATTTTTGTTGTTTACATCGTTAGACGATCTGTATGGCTTGCAATCTTCATAGTAAATGTCTGCAACACTTGTGTTTCCTTCTTCACAGAATGTTTTAGAAGTTGATGCAGGCCCAGGTAACATTATGGGCGCTGGAACAATCGATATTTTACACGACGAATCAGTATGATGGCCAGCCATTGTATTGTCTTGTGTCAATAAGTTCAATGCTTGCTGTCTTGTGCTAAGTAAAGGAGTATTACCTTTACATGTACCAGTGTGTCTCTTTAGAGTTTGACTTCTACCAAATGTCGCACCACACATATCACATGATAGTATTCTGGAGGTCGGTTTCTTTTGACATCCACTCTGTTCATGTCGCCGTGTATTGCAACTTTTACCGAAGGTCTTGCCACAGTAACTGCATTGTTTTCCAAGTAATTGTTGAACACTTGGAGAAATTTTTCATGTAGGCGTATAGACCATTCTCGATTGCACATTCTCAACACTTTTCATCATCTTTAAGTATATGAAAACTTAAACATATGTACTACTATGCAGTGCGGACTCCTCCCCTCTGCAGACTCCTCTCCTCTGCGGACTCCACCCCTCTGTGTACACCACTAAAATGCAGACTCCTCCACAATACGGACTCCTCAACAATACTACCTTCACACAATAGTGTTGCTGATCACGAGAGTTTATCAACCGTGCAAATTTCTGCGGTTGCAGTAATTTATACCCTCATTCTGCGGGTCTAATACGAAGTTAGGATTTATTTTCTCTGTAGTGTGGTAGAGGGAAATCAGTATACGACTATTAGTCAAGTTACTGAAGTAAGTTTGTTCTAAACTGCAGTTGATATATTTTATGTATAATATCCAACCGGAACTCTTTTCCGTATATTCTTCTTCCTAGCGACAAATCTTCTGTATACTAGCTTCAACACTGTCTTCAATTTCATACATGTTATACAGAAGTACATTCGAGTTCTTGAAGGTTTTCTCACTATATTCATATTCATGTGGTTCTGGTTTGGTATATTTACAGTCAAACCATATATTATATAACACTGCACCTTCTTTTTCTATCTCGTTTATAAGTTGACCTATAATATTCTGTTTCATATGCTTAAGATATGTACAAATATCGTCCACCATGCCTGACGAATAAGATGCAACATATGTCTTCATAAGACCTCGGAATGCAGATTCTTTCAGTATTAATCCATTCTCATTTGAGAAGTTTGCAACAGTTACAGATGTAGGCGCTATATATATGTACACTTTTTGACATAGCTGTTATATCACTTATAACATAAAAAATGGGCATCATGACAAAATTTATGGCTTAAAACAAAAAAAAAGGTTTCATAATTTTGTAGTAAAATATAAGACTTTCGCTTCGACGAAGACGAAGCGAATATATATACACTGGAGAGCCAAAAAAAACAGTATAGGCGTGCGTATACAAATAACAGAGATATGAAACCAATCAGAGTAACGCGATTCGGTCGGCATCGCCTATATAAGACAAGCGTCTAGCAAAGTTGCTAGATCGGTTACTGCTGCTAAAAAGGCAGGTTAACAAGATTTAAGTGAGTTTGAACATGGTGTTATAGTCGGAACACGAGAGAGGGCACATAGAATCTCTGAGGTAGTAATAAAATTTGGATGTTCGCTTACGACCATTTCACGAGTGTACCGTGAATATCGGAATCCGGTAAAAAAAATCAAGATCATGAAGGAACGGGACAAACAACGAATGAAGAGAATCATTAAACATTACAGACGTGCAACCCTTTCGCAAATTGCCGCAGATTTCAATACTGGGGCATCAATAAGTGCCAGTGTGCCAACTAGTAAACGGACCATCATTGATATGGGCTTTCGGGGCCGAAGGCCCACTCGTGTACCGTTGTTCACTGCACGACACAAAGCTTTACGCCTCACCATTGGACTGTTGATGACTGGAAACACATTGCCTGGTCTGACGAGTCTCGTTTCCAATTGTATCAGGCGGATAGACGTGTTTGGGTACGGAGACATCCTCATGAATCCATGGACCCTATATGTAAACAGGGGACTGTTCAAACTGGTGGAGGCTCTGTCATGGTATGGGGTGTGTGCAGTTGGCGTGAAATGGGACACCTGATACGTCTAGATACGACTCTGAGAGGTGACAGGTCATAAGCATCCTGTCCGATCACCTGCACCCATTCATGTCCATTGTGCATTCCGACGGATGTGGACAATTCCAGCAGGACAATTCGACACCCCACATGTCGAGAGTTGCTACCAAGTGGCTCCAGGAACAGTCTTCTGACTTTAGACACTTCCATTGGCCACCTTAATTACCAGACTTGAACATTATTGAGCATATCTGGGATGCCTTGCAATGTACTGTTCAGAAGAAATCTCCACCACCTCGCACACCTGTGGATTTGTTGACTACCCCGCAGGATTCGTGGTGTGAATTGCCTCCGGCATACCTTCAGATATTAGTCGAGTCCATGCCACGTCGTCTTGCGGCACTTCTGCGTGCTCGCAGGCGCCCTACACAATATTAGGCAGGTGTACCATTTTTTTGGCTATTCAGTGTATATGTGTGTGTTGCTGTTTGAAGCACATGTAATGGGACAGTCCGCCGTACAGGGTATGTTGCGGTGAGAGTGAATCATATTCACAGGTACGCTGGCGGACTTAGTCTATCCAAAATAGGTAGGGTGTATGTCATACATGGAGGTGTATATAAATATTTTTAAGATTAGTAAGTGTTAAATATGATAGGTTTTTGTGTGAGAGAGGACTGCACGGCGGAGGTGTCTCCTTTCTACGGGTGAATAAGAAGGGGGGCCGTGACATACATATTGTTATTCCAGCATACACTCTTTCCAGTCGATGGTATTTTATAGGGAGAGGACCATTCCTCCCACCCACTAACCTGGTCAATCTCACAGTATATATACCTCCCGCAGATCTGTAGTTGGTTACTTGTGGTCTGTCATGTGTACGCTTCGCTGCTTGCTGCCTACGCACGGTGCCTTAACAACATGTATCTCTAATTACAACAACTACTGCTCTTCACATCCATCTCTGGTGGTAAGTATACATGTTCTCCGCTGCTGCTCGGCGGTGAGTATACTTAACCCAAATCAATCTTACTGTCTCGCTACATCGCCGGCAAGAGAGAGTGAGAGTGGGTGAGAACTTGATGTTCCAAAGCCCGGGTGGCCAGGCGGCCGAGCGGTAGGCGGTGGCTGAATGAACATCCCATAGTTCAAGGATATCTCTCTCTCTCTCTCTCTCTCTCTCTTTCGTCGTGGCGCTACAGGTAGTCGTTCTCTCCCTTCCAACCTTGGGCATTGGGCCGCGCGCACTGCTATCACTGTGCTACAAGTCAACAACAACAACTTTCACTCTCCGCACCAGTAAAAGGTCACTGCGTGCTGGCCAGCCTACCTCCCTGCATTGAGTCCTTGCAGACTGTTGCGTAAGCCACTCACACATTTATTATTTAGATTTTGTATTTGTTATTGGCAGTGTGATATGATTTAATTATTATTATTAACGTTGTATGCATGTGCGTTACTATTGTGTGTGTATCGCTGTTTACACACTTGAGGCAAACTAAAAAATTGAATAAACTACTCCAGCACATTCTGAGACTCCGAGATAGTACTTTTTCTTTTTCATACATAAATACAGTTCATGTGAATCAGTTGTTTTTTCACGTTCTCCTTACAACAACTAACCACTCGTTATGCCCCACTACTCTGTTTGAGTGTACTTGCATCCTGCAGCAGGTTAGCGGTCTGGAGAACGTACTCCGAGCGCATCGCTTTCGTACATTCACTCTATAATTTAGTTTTGGTTTGTAGTTATATATATTAAATATATGTATATGTTTAATTTCAAACAGACGAAGGATAAAAATATTTTCCATGTGAATTGTTTTTTTTACGTTCACCTTACGGCTAGTAGATTGTAACGTTACCCCACTTAAATACCATGACAGAGTCGAGACGCAGGGAGAGCGACAAGGTTAACTTACCATCTGTAGCACTAACTGCATCGTCAACAGGAAGGGACTCTGTGCTCCCTACAGCACGTCAACATGGAAGAAGTCTTTGCATGTTCGCCTCCAGTGTTAGTTTGAATAATCATAGCAAGATGCGCAAAGACACTGTTTGTTGTTCATCTAGAAATGAGTGTTATTATTATAGCAAGACATTCACTTGCAGCCTATCAGACGTTTATAAACACATAGAAGAAATAAATTTGTAAGTCGATAGGAATTAAAAAAAAATTAAAATGTTTTTTTTTGTATTTATTCATGTTCTTATCCAAATCACATATACATAACGTATAATTCAATAAAACCTTTACAGAAAGATATCCACTTCTCTGCAATGGATCTAACACATGTAGTCTTTCAACCAAGCCATTTAAGTCTTCACAAAATAAGCAGCTAGACTTCCCGTCACTCATCGCAGAAGGTTCACGATACACGTCTGCATGTATGTTCTTCCATGATGAGTAGGTTGTTAGATACCTCTGGGCCAGGGTACTAGGTTCGAATCTGCGTTTCTTCTGTCCCTACTTCAAATAACTCTTATCTGCAGCAACACGTTTACGCATTTGCTTTGCTGATGCAGGCACTTCATCAGTAGAATATGCATATTTCGCATCGTCATCCGCAGACTTGGAGGTCACACTTACATTATCGATGTCCTGGATAGTTGTAGCAACTTCGCTTTTCACCTTACATGCTAGCGAGACACGTTTGTTGTTCACATCTTCGGAAGATCTGTATGGCTTGCACTCTTCATAGTAAATGTCTGCAACACTCGTATTTCCTTCTTCACACAATGTTTTGGAACATTATGCAGCCCATGTTGGTTTAACAACGGTGTGAATTTCTGCAGATGCAGTAATTTATACCATCATTCTGCCGGGCGAAGACGATGCTTTGTTGTTGTAATTTTCTTTTAGCTGGTAGAGGGAAATCAGTAAGTGTCTATTTGATAAGTGGATAGTACCCACTTGTTCTCATCTCTAGCTGATTTACTGAAGCCAGGGTCCAACCCGAATCATTAGTAACCATTTCTTCTTCCTCTTGAGATTTCTTGAGAATAGTAACAGCAACAGCACTTTCTATTTCAGATGAATGAGACACAGCTACAGCCGAGATATTGAATGCTCTGGTACAATATTCATCATCGTGGGGCTCTGGTTTCGTATAGCTACAGTCCAACCATATATTATTTTTGACTGCACCATGTATTTCTACCTCGTCGATAAGTTAGGTTATTATATTAAGTCTCATACTTGACAGAAAAGAGCAAACATCTGTCGATGTAGTTGTCATATTCAGTGTAACATAATCTTTTAGAAGCCCCCGCAATGCAGATTGCTCCAAGAAAAAGCCATTAACATTAGGCTTTGGCTCGCAAAACACTGACTTAGACTGTGCTGTACAATCATATAATGATGTAGCAGGTGTAATATTCTATATGCTATTAGTAGCTTGTAAGCAACTTACAAAGTTTTAAATGTCTATTTAAATCGTCAACACATGCATACGTTCTTCAGCACTTATCACATCGATATATCATTTAAATAGTGCTCTTCACACAAGTACTTTTTTCATGTCTCCTTGCATCGCACGCGTATGTAAACATCTTGTCACAGTAGTTGCATGGCTGTCTTGGCGGGAGCAACGAACTGTTCTTATAATTTGTAGATGATCCCTCACCTTTATTTAATAATCTTCGTAGATATTGCTTGGCAGACAGTGCAAGGAGACACTTGCATGTTGTAAGATGTCTTTTCAAGGTGCTGCAACGTCCAAACTGTGATTTACACTGTTCGCATGTGAACACAGTACACCCTGGGTTCTGATGACAACCAGCTTCATGCTGTCTGCAGTTGGTTATATTAGAAAAGGTCTTCTTGCAGTAGCTGCACAAATAACTTTCCCGGATATTTCCATCGTCGAAGAAGAAGTATACGTTATCCACAGTCGATGTTCACTCTTCGAGGTCTGAATAGCAACTGAGTTGGCCAGCCTATACTGACAGTTATAGGCGAAAGGATGTGAGAAGGAATATGAGAAAACCTAGGGGGAATGGCAGATGTTACGAATGAATGTTTTTTAGCCATTCATACGTGAAAGTGGTTATAGGGCATAGCTCAATTAATGAGTCATGATTAGGTAGAGCACAGCAGTATAAGATGGAGTTTATTACATATAAGTATTATACAATAACTATTTAAGTGACTGTTGATCGGGGGAGCTTTAAATTAAATACAAAGATGCTTATTAATTATGTTAAGATTAAATACCTCATGCCATTACTGTCACAATCTAATTGGAAAATCCCCACCTTATTCATATTGCCGTATGCTAATTCTAGGAGGCGGTTAACGATGGCCGGACACACCCATCTTCCATGGTCTTCTCTCTGGTCGGGTTGACGACAAAAGACGCCGCTCCCAGTGTTACGCTGGCCTATATCGGGCGCGTTGTTTAATATACTTCGGCCTCGCTTACTGGCCGGTGGAGAGGATTTCTGCAATTGTCTTTCGCAACGTGTTGTAGCAATCAAGCTCAAGCCCTGGCTTAATGTTTGAAGGTGTGATCAGGCAGGCTGTTCAGCTAAGGCCTCATCACATCATAACACAGAGCATGAGACATGTCTCTGTCGGAGCGCCAGAAGAAATGATGTCAGAAGGAATATGAGTAATAAAAATCTGAATGAAAGAGCATGAACAAGGTTTTAAAATTTGGGAAGACTCGGAGAAAACTACCTCGCTGGNTATGATCAGGGTAGAGGAGAGTGGAGAAGAGTTAGGCTAGGGAGAAGGATGGCCGTAGGGGGAGTGTGGACATGGTACATACAAGATGTTGGTCAGGGGATGGGCTCAAATCCTCTGACCCTTCCCAGCTCTTTGAGCCTGACTGGATTCACGATTTCACCTCTACTGCTCCAATTTCAATACTAAACTTACTTTAGTAGTGGTATAATTGCTGCACTTGTTACTATGTAAACATAACAGACTTACAAAAGGTAATTTATTTTCTTACAAATGTTATCGTAACTCCTACATACTGCGGGCGGGCGGCTTGGTCGATCTACACTCAGTTTATTAGTCAGATGGTAAATAAGACTGTTGTCATATCCGGGAGAATGTTAGTTTCAAAGTTTTATGTACATACTTGAATAGTTCACATTATGATTGGCTGATGACAGCATGGAAAATTATCCCTTTGTGACCGACTCTATTAGACATAGGGTACTAAAATGTATCCCGAAAAAACCAAATTCTTAATTTTTCTAAGAGAGTATACATTTTTATAAAAGGAAATACTTCTACTGTGAATTTTTTTCTTGAAAATTACATACAGGTAGGGGCTGCTTTTTTTTTGGATGATTTTAACTCACACGTCTCTTCGATGTCTGACTGTGAATATAACTCTGATTGCTTAGTCGAGTAATCAACACAGCTTCTCACTGAGACACATCGTCAATAAGCAAAAAGAGGCTTGATCATTGTGTCGAGTTCGAAGTATTATTTATTTACATTCTTTAAAATTAACGCTCTAGGCATGGCAAACATTGAGCAAGACGAGCTACTGCCACAGAATTGATAATTATATAGAGACGAACTATTGTGTCTGTTTCATTGTGACACATTATTCTGAGATCTTTCAGCGGCTCATCGATCTTTTTTTTAATTCACTGTCTTTGCGTTGTGATGAGTAAACACTATAAATGTGAAATGAAAATAAAATAGATGTGAACTAGACGATCTGAAAAGTAAACTTTATGCTTAGACATTGAATTCTATACATTATTATTATTCCTACTTACATCTTGTAAGTTTCATATTTTCTTTATTACTTTATGGCTGGCTGGCGCTCATATCTAAGTGTGTTTCGGCGAAAGTGTCCGGGTGGTGCTGGAAAAGCATACCCCCTACATCCTACTCAAGGAGTAATAATCCCGTTGTTACGGTATTATGGATTTTCCTTGTTTACAAAAGTTACAGGAGTTAGGTCGTCATTCATAGTTTTCGACCTATGAAAATAGCAGCTGAATGCGAATGTGATCAAGATACGTCTTTCAGGGCAGTTGACGCGGCTGAGGCTGTCACGACTCAAGATTGGTATAACTTAACAACAGATAGACGACATCGACCACCACCACCATCGGCTCTTAGTATTGTCAATTATGGCGCGAGCACATCATCGTCATCATCAAATGACTACTCTTGTGGCTGGCACGGAAAGGAGGTGGCGTGGTCGCGATCGAGGTCCCCACTTACCCCACATCGCGCTGTTTCAAATAGATTTATTGGCGTCGTGGAGCCGTTGCCAGTGGTACCTCAACCGGCGGTCCCAGAAGCACCGTCATCACCTGCCTTATCCGAGGCTGATACCTTCGAGGTTCTCCTGCCAGAGGGGGGTGTTGTAGGCAACAACGGTGTCATAGCTAACCTCAACGCTCTTGACGATAACGACCAAGTTGTCAATCACATTTGTAATGTTGCTCCGTATGCACTGCGGGCATTAACAGATGCTGTGAACGGAAACACTAAGCAGCAGTGGGAAGTTATCGGTCTTTAGGTTCGCATTGCTGTGTAGTTACATACATTCCACACATTTGGCAGTGACTGAACTCAGACATACGATTGAGGGAGATCGTGCTGAGCGTGCGCGTTCTCAGGCGATCCACTTGGAAGAAGTAATGAATCTTCGCATGAGTGCCGAATTTTCAGCTGCTATCCGCACCTACCTTCGGGGTGATGATCCACCTGTAGCTGTCGACAACAACCTCAACAACACCAACAACAACATCAACAATGGTGATGATGTAGTGGTTGTGGACGATGACGACGTTGACAACGACATTGGCGATGTCGATGATGTTGACGATGAGACCTATGATGGTGAAGACGACTATGACGATGACAAGGCTGACGATACCGACTGACTGACTGAGACGTCGACAGCCTCAGCCTCAGCTTCATCAACTGTCCTGGTTGACTTGTCATTGTCGCCGACTTTGCTGACATCATGTCAGTGAGTGTTTCTTTTTCTGTTAGTTAATTTTTATCTTTTAACTTTTTTTGGTTATGTTGTAGTTAAGTATGTGTATGTGTGAAGTAGGATGTACCTCGCAGCCGGGGCGTCGACTCGGGGACTGCTAGGGAGTGATAGCCTTGCATAGCTAATCAGTGAGTGGGAAGGTATTAGGTAATAGTAGATTTTTATCAGCATGTGGGGAAAACTCCCATCGGGGCGTCCTTTATATATATATGTGTGGTAGTAGAACTGCATTGGAATCATACGCAGAAAACTCCATAGAAGGCAGGGAAGCCATGGAGAAAACTCCGTAGGTGTCAGGGAAGCCACGGAGACAGCCCCCTCGCTTTGAATGTCAGCCGGAGCATCCTGGCAGTGACTGTCAGGGGCGAGATCCTTTCTAGAGCTTTGCATAGCATGTTAGCCACCTTTATCAGCATGTGCGGTGGTGTCCTTTATGATAGACTGCTCGCTTCGTCGAAGTGTGCAGCAGCATTCTTTATAATAGTTCGCTCGATTGGTCGATATGTGCAGTGGCGTCCTTTATGATAGGCTGCCAGCTCCGTCAGTGACGAGACACTTCGAGAGCCTCGCAAAACATGTTAGGCCCCTTTATCGCTGTATGTGGCATAGATGGGAGCTTTGCTTAACATTTTAAGCGCCTAGCTTCGTCAGTGACAAGACTCTTTCGAGAGCCTCGCGTTACATGTAAGGCTCCTTTATCGTTGTGTGCGGCAGCATCCTTTATGATAAGTCGCTCGCTCAGTTGAAGTTGTATGACTGGGGTAATGAACACGAACATACTTCAGCCAAGATAGCTGGTGCTGGCTTGTCAGTAACAGGGCCCTTTCGAGGGCCTCGCATGTGCAATCAGATACGTGACCCTTTTGAGATATAGGGAGTGATATCTATGTCATGAATTTGGCGACACTATCTTAAACGGGTCAGCAATTATGGTCAACTATGTTTATAATTTAGCATAGGTCATAAATGATACTTGTGTTTTAATTTTCGTTCCCGGGAATAATTCCTGTGTAATTAATTTGGCAGTTGTGCCTTAAATGGTTCGAGAATTATGGCCAACTATGCTTATAAGTACTCATAGGACAAAAATGACTCCGCGATAATTTTCGTTGTTGGTATGATTACTATGTTACAAATTCGACACCTGTGTCTAAAATGGTTCGGAAATTATGGTCAACTATCCTTTTAAGTATGTGTAGGGCATAAATGACTCTGCAATAATTTTCGTTGATGGGGTTGTTTCTTAGGTTTCAAATTTGACGCTTGTATCTCAAATGGTTCGGATGTTTATAGTCAGCTATGCTTATAAGTACACATAGGGCATAGATGACCCTGTGTTAATTTCCGTTGTCGGGGTAGGTGCATATATTATGAATTTGGTGTCTATATATTAAACGAATCAGAAATTAGGACCTACTATACTTTCACGATGTGAGAAGTATAATGACAGGGGGGCAATGAACACGAACATTCTTCAGCTTATATGCAGAGACGAGATCCTTTCAAGAGCCTCGCGTAGCCAATCAGAGACGAGATCCTTTCGAGAGCCTCGTGTAGCAAATTTGAGACAAGAGCCTCGCGTACCTGTTTGCACATTCCGGCTGACATTGCACAATTTTGAGCCGGATCCATCCGGATTGTGCATGAGATATTTTTTTGAGGGAATTGAACATTTATGAAGATATTGTAAACAAACTTCACGGTTCCATAGTTCATTTGATTTGTCAACCAATATTGTAGTTGGTTTATTTTTGATATTATAGACCTTCAGAGTTGTGGTATTCTTTTATACTCATCGTGTATATAGGCTACCCCATTAGCAACCTATGTAGGCCCAACATTACCACTTTGTTGGCAAGTTTGGCTATACATTGTGTTGGTGCACATATATTAATACGATGTTGGCGCAAAGGAAAATGCTAACAAAATGTTTCTACCACGAAAATATTACGAAGTTAAATATCACCCTACATACAATGATGTTACTAAATCAGAAAATACCACAACCTATTACGAGTGTAATTTGAAATGGTTGCTTTTTGGTTGGTAAATAGTAGATAAAAATACTGTTGGTAATAGGCGTGTATTTTTATTTTGGGCCAATATTAGGCAACCAACATTTTATGTAAAAGTATGGAACAACAATTTTGAATGAAAACAGTGCTACATTCTTTTATTTTATATAATGTGAAGTACTTCATGACCTGAGATATTTTTCTTTAAAATATTATAAATATTACCAGTAGGTTATATGTTATGTCAATGTTGGGAACATAAAATTTGCTAATTTCTACTAATTGTTAATTTGCACCAATATGGTACAACCAACACCATGCCAACAATGGTAAATACCCTATGTTTTATGAAATAAAACTACAATTTTATATTTTTGTTAAAAATATATGATTTTAACTCACAATCCATGTTTTATTTAAAGTTGACTTTGTTGGTAATCCGCTTGTTTCTTGTTTTAAAATGCACTGTTGGCATTTGGTATGTAAAAGTTTGTCGGGCCTACATTGTGTAACCAGCACAATGCCAATAAAGGTAATCGTAATAGTTCGAATGAAATACCACTAAAACTTTGTATGGTTGTTTAAAATAAATATCTTTAGCACACAAACAATGTGTTATTTAAAATTGACTTAATTGGTTATGTGCTGGTTACCTATCGGAAATCACACCAACAGCATTTGGTATGTATTGTATATCTTTGTTGGACCCAAATTGCACAATAAACCAAAATTCACTAGTAGAAAATAATTGTTTTAAATTGAAAAACATATTAATTGTCACAACATATAAATAATTACCTAATGTAATTTTTTTTAATCGGCATTTAGTTCCTCAAGAGATAAGACAATGTTGTGAACATGACAGTTGGTGATAGGTTACTTTTGTTAGGTCAGGAAAACATTACCATGCAGACATTGTGCCATCATAGAATATTATTTATTTTTTCTAAAAGAGAACATATATATAATTAATTTTATTTGCTTAATGATTCGATATTTTTAGCAAAGAGATTCTTTGAAACTGTCTGCTGTTAGTTGTGCATTTTTTATTAGTTAGACTATATATTGATGTAACTTGTAGGTTTTAAATTCAGTTTCGAAGTAGCAAAATCTGAATGAAATACATAAAAAATTTTACACAGTATGTTGAACTGCAATATGTAATATGTGCTTATTTCTTCACCTCTGATAAGAAGTCACAGAAGTCTAGTGAATAACACCTCGGGCTAATAGTCTAAAGTGCTCAAGTTAAAATCCGATATCCACTAGGGAAGTTTTAAGGTTATAATATGAAGTGAACAGTAATGAAAAAACAATTCTTTAAAAAAATTTTTTTTGTTAATGGGTAAAATTAATTTAAAACACTGGTAACCAACGTTTCCAGAATATAGTTCAGTTGGCAATATGTATGCAATATCACATTTTGCTAACACATTACAAATGTTACAAGATGTTGGTAAATTACTCTGTGAATGCTTTACTGAAAGAAAAACACATTACTCTTAAAAGCATGCACACAACCTTAAAATAATGTTGTGCCAACATTGTATTTCACTTAGAAACCAACAAAAACTTTATGTTGGGATAACGTAATTCCGAGTGACATTTCAGCGTTCGGCAAACATAAAATGCCAACGTTGGCCCTATTGTAGAGCCAAACGTTGGTCCATTGTTGGCCCAACATAATTTTGCTACTGAGGTACACGATACAAGGGACAGCAGTCAAGTCAATAATACTTTTTGCAGACAAATAGTTCTGCATATGTAACAATCGTCTAGCACACGGTTACAACATGTTATTGAAATAAATGTATGTAGGAAGATGCCTCTAAGTTGCAGGAGAACCGACAGATATGGTAGAGGATGCAGACTCTCTTTGATCTGGTTGAACAGTGGAAAGTTGGGTGGCGACAATAGCAATGGTATATGGTGTGGTTGTTTGGTGGGTAGAGATGGGATGGTGAAAAGTGATGATGTTGGTTGGGCAAAGAAGGGGAAGGAATTCAAGAGTGCACTTTGTAACGTTGTGCGCGCCTGTAACAAGCGGCTATACGTTAAGTTGCCACGTCTAGCTCAAGGTAGAACACGAGACTCAGAAAAATGGACGCCGATTAATTAAGAAATAAGTTCCAAATTCCAGATTAGTTATTATATACTTTTATTTATTCTTTAGTAACACAGTTCACAGCCGAAATTCATGATATGCAGAGTACGAACATTCACATATAACCATACAAGTGCGGAAACAGCGCCACTGTCGTTTACAGATTATTCATGTCACAATACTTGCATCGCAGGAAATATGAAATGCGTCAACCTCCCACACCGGCGGAGAAATAAAATAAAGTCTATTTTCTGATGTGGGGGTTATCGTCCCGACCGACGCGTACCTAAGCGAGCATTCTTGAGTGGGGACTGACCTGAAGCACTGCTCGATATCAATTGACCTCCAGCCCTGAAGGGCGACTTGAAATGACTGCTTCCGACGAATGACTTGAAGTGAAGCCAAGGGCGATAGACAAACGCGTATTTTGTCCTGCCTCTCACCCCCCTCTACAGAGATAAGGGCCGGGCACGCACGCTCTCCACACGTTATCATAACTACCCTGCAGGAACTAATACTATGCCGTCAACATAAACGAACTTCTCGTACAAAAAAACTTGTTGACGCATTCTGAAAGTTTCTAAATAATGCTGACGCTTCACAAAAAACTGAAAACTACGATGTTTGAAACGAAACGGTAACCGGACTCCTGATAACCGTAAAATAGCACCTGTATGCCAGATAAACAAACTATCATAGGAAACGAGCCACCACGGCTTTAATTTTCAATACCCGATAAAAATATTATGAAGCTTAGCAAAGCTTAAGAAAAACGAAAGAAATTTTAACACGTGTCCCGAAAATTAAGAATATTGCATCATTACAACTTCTAGGATAGTTCTTCCTGTCCTGCACTGCTATATGAATTAATGCTTGAGGATCGTAAGCTCCACGATCTGCCACTTATGCTGTACCGCTCTACGAGTGTACGGGATTCACTTTGCAAGTTTGGTGGCTAAAAACATGCCAAACGCTCCACATTCATAGGTGTATTTTCCAGCATCTGCCTTTGCAGACCTTGTTGCAAACGAATACCTTGTCAAGCCTACAGTCATCTTTCCTTTGCATTTTCTTGGGGTGAGACGGAATAGTATAGCATGCGGATGTCGTAAGATAATACATCTCGTACTTCAATCTAAAATTGACGGACAGTTTTCAACAAGATTTAGGTAGCACAAAATGATTACAAACAATGAACACTTCACTAAACATGAAGCACATTGTCATTATTATCATTAATTAGCTGTCTATCTACTACTCCTAGAAATAAGTGCATCTGAAATTGTACTATGTAGGCTGCGTCTAGCTTCGCTACAGCCAACGGTGTGTAGCTCTGTTACAGACCCCACGACATAAGAGGTAGAGCAGCATGTAGCTGCAGACTATGAAACTAAGGGGAAATTTCCACACACACTTGTAATTATGGATGAATGATATGCAATGCTTCAGGCTCCAATGCACTCCGGCAGTGATTTCTAAAATGATCATGGTGATTTTAGTGCAGTGTTATAAGCTGTAGTGTATCCTATCTACAGTTTCTTGTTTGTGGATATTGATTGTCAGGATCGCATTCCATATGATGGGGTGTACCAAAACACGCTATTAAATAAATGTTTGAGTGACAGTTCATTGAACCTAACAAGTGCTAGGCCACTTCCGCGAAGAAATACGCACTTGTCGTATTATTTCGTTGCTAACTCTGCTTTTTTCTTAAGAGGACAATAACGAAACCTTTTCTAGGGCTATACAGTTAAGGAACAAAAAAAAAAAAAATTCAATTATCATCTAAGCCGTTTGTACCGCATTGTGAGAAACATTTTTATTATCCTTTCAGCCGTTTTTCGGGTTTACCGGAAACCGATGTACCTGGACCCTAATAAAGCTGCCTTGGTCGTAATGGCTTGTGTTCACTTCCACAATCACTTAAGGGCGAGCAGTACCTCCACATACACACCACCTGGGACATTTGATTCGGAGTAGCATGGAGGAAGAGCTCACAGTATATGACATATTTCCTTCCTCTTAAGAGACTGCCTCGCAAAACCATGCACCAAAGAAGTGCTAATCAGGTTGAAAGTGGCACAATGTTGTTTACAGGAGGGAAGAATATATTGGTAATACTCATATATATATATATATATATATATATATATATATATATATATAGCCAAGTATATTCAAAACTGGTGTACATGCAAAAGCNCTTTGTGTATTGCTGAATGTATTATGTGTATATTGTCATGCAGAAAGTAAAAGTAGGGTCTTTTAATAGTTTGCACATTACAGTTACAATACATGTATTTTAAGATATGAACATCATTTTAATATTAACACAATGTATTAGTGAAGCTACAGAACAGTTAATGTGGTAATGGAGTAGCAACTACTACTATAATTTATTAATTCCTGTACTGAACAGAAGATGCTTGTAAGGATACCAAGCAGGCTCATATGTCGTGTTCGAGTAAAAAAATGTATTTCATTAATACATGTCTACACTACAAATTGTGCATTACTGAGTAATTGTAATGTTGTTAGCTCACCTTTCCCTGTCACTTTACATGTATTAATTTTTGCCTTCTCGCTATATAAGGAGGGAAGTAAACTCTTAATTCTCTTCTGCCATTCCTCGGCTCCTATGTCAAATTCACTAGATATCTCATCCCATGCTAAGTTTATTATTACCATTAGTAATTGTTCGCATTGGAAGGGCACCATATGACTTCCTTAGTATGGTATAACTCAATTAATTTCAGTATTGACGCCACACTCTACTCCATGATAACATGTGCTACTACTCACAGTGCTGGCTCAGACTCGACTGACCTTCCACTGGCATGTGCGCAGGTCAGTCCACATAATGTGCTACACCCTTCGATGATTCGCGGAAATACCTACTTCAGATGGAACAGGGCGTGCCACGCATCGAACACCGAACTACGCGGCTTGATATTGCATGGCACGTTGCACTAAAATGTTGCATTACAAGGGGCATCACATGCACATGAGCACCATTAAAGGTTAGGCCCTTGGAAATTGGAATGTACAAAACCAGAGTAAGCTGAATCAGCTTGACATATCTCACTAATTTTTAGGTAATTTATAATTTTACTAGTGAACAGGCCTGGCTTCACCTGGGTACAATTGAGTTTTACAGTGATATACTAATAAATAAATTGGGAAAAGACCATTCATTTATGTGAAAACAGAATTATAAAATTATTATATGTTGGCCTAGGTTTTTAACTGATTACGGCAACCCAAAAGGAAGGAAATATTTTTTAATTGATAGCCAAGAAGTAGGGTATTGTTTTTTAAGTGTATCTGCGAAACTATCGCGTAGTTACCACATTTCCGCTTTCCAGCATCGATGTATGAAAATCCAAACGTGAGTTTCATCAAAATGTTGCTTTAGAAATAAATGTACCTAGGTACTACTTTTTGAGCTTGGCTGAGGGATCTTGATCGATCACCAAAGTTAAGCAACGTTCCCAGCCGCACCCATTTGGGTGTGTGGCCGTTTAGTGGCATAACATCCGAGTGCTTCCGGGCTTCGGAGGGAACGTTAAATATTCGGTCCCGGTTATTATAGATTGATAGCAGTCGTTAAGCCATTTCAGAGGTCCTTGGGCGGCCTGATAAACTCTGACACCGTACAATTTTTCGGGATAAAAAGTATCCTGTGTCCTATTCCAGGACCCACAGTACCTGCATACCAAATTTCATCTAAATCCGTTCCGCCGTTATGGAATTGAGTTGGTCACATTCCCAGCCATTGCAGAAATAGGTTTTGCTGTTATTTCACAGGAACCGGAAAATTTACGGGATAAAAAGTATCCTGTGTCCTATTCCAGAACCCAAAGTACCTGCATACCAAATTCCATCAAAATCCGTTCAGCCTTTATGGAGCTGAGTGGTAACAAACATACACACGCACATACTTTCGTATTTATGATATTAGTAGGGTTTGTATGATTTGACCACTATTTTCGAATCATTGACGAAACAGTCACAACAAGCAATACTAACCGACCATCAAATCATCAAGGCCGACTGGACATACCAACTGACAAGACCAACCAAATGCCGAGACCAATGGACTACACCAAAACCATACCAGACAATTAGGCCAACCGGCCAACAAAGCCGATCCGACCAACCAACAAGACCGAATATTCAATAATACCAACCACAAATACAAGCTGTCCGTACTAACTGATCACACCAAACATGTATACCAATTATCAAGTTCAACCATCGAACAAAACACTTAAAAAAAATTTCTGGTAAACTTCCTAAACTGAATTGGAAGTTTTAAACCCATATATCTTATATAAATAATACGACACATCTGGTTATAAATATGGAATGTTAAGCGTCGCTACTTTACAAAGTTGGGAAGTTTCCTACGCATTTGTCTGTTTCCTGAGCACATGTAGGAACACTAGCATGAATGTATGCGAAATTACTTTACCGTTCGCGTTTTCTCACTCTACGTATACATTCATATAGTATATTGCGAATAATTTCTTAGTGTGAACCTACTGAACATACATACCAATAGGGAATACCAACCAAACCAACCATCCATAACAGCCAACCATACGAACCATCCACACCAGGCTACTATAGAGCCAACAATATAAGTCAACCTTACAGACTGTTAATACAAGATGACCAAACCAACACCCATTAAGGCCAACCAGGCCAACTGACCATCATGGCCAACTGTATGTACTAGTGGGCAAGACCGAATAAAAAATCGAACACACCAAACGTCATCAATACCAGCCGACCAGACCTATTAACACAGTCAAACCAAACAGTCAAACTCACGAACTGTCCATAATAGTTGACCTTACCAACCAGGCAAACTGGCCAGCATAGCTGACTGGCCATACCAACGGACAATACCATTTATACGAACTGTCTACAAGAGCCAACTATATGAGCAAAAAATACCAACCAAAAATACGAAGTAATCATACCAGTAATTTATACCAACTAGGCATACCCAACGACCATTCCAGACGACCAGTCTAACAAAAATCGAGACCAGCCAACCATACCAACTGGCCATAAAAGTAACCACATCAGACGGTCATACGAACTTATCATAGCAAGCTCACATATAAACCAACCATACCATACCAAATACACCTACATCCGAAATAGTGGTTGGAGACAAACATGCAATTTTTTTTCGCGAATTTGACGATTTTTTTTTTTAATACAAGGTTACTGGGGTTAAGGACACCCACATTCAACATGGCGGTCGGTGTCAATAATGAAATTATTTCGTCGATTTTCATAATTTGTTTTCGATTTTTTGCGATTGTTCTCGATTTTTCTAGTTCAAAGTCACTGGGGTCGAGGTCAAGACCACTCACATCCGACATGGTGGTCGCGATCCATAATGCTATTCTTCTCTTGATTATATGAGTTTTTATTACTTTGCGATTTTTTCTATATTATTCGAGTTTAATGTCCCTGTGACAAAGGTCTGTCACACTCATTGCAACATACTTACCTTCATGCCCCCTGCAAACGCCAGGCGAGCCATACTACTCATATAAGAATAGGCATTATCATAAATCCAGTGGGCAAGAGAAACAAGAAAAGTAGTACAAACGTGGACCCTTGGTTTCATTAAGCGCATGCAATACCAGCTAACATACAGAGCACACAACAGTTCGCTCTCCTTCACAAAGTATTCAAAATCTTGTAGGTGTTAAGATAACATGGACAGCTTATACACATGCATTCTAATAAATTTAAAAAATAGAAATTTCTTTTTGAGTCCTCTTTATTTAAGGACTGCAGCCTGCTTGTGAGTTACATGCTTAAAATATATACATAGATATAAATAAATATATAAATATAATTAATAAACAATATTTAACTTACACATAATATCAATCAATTCAAAGCAAAAGTTTAGAAGGCCTTTTATTATTATTCTACTAATACATTAGTTTTTACTTAATTTTACTTAATTGGGGTTCCCCGCGTGTAAATCATATAAAAAATTAAACAGCATGCTATGCACAACGTTTTGCAACACAATTATGAAACAGCCACGACAACAATGTAGATTTGTCGAGAGATTTGATTCACATGCGGTTCGTTACAAAAGCTAGTATGCATTCTTACAGGTTAAAAAAAATAATTCAATCATGCTGAATAAATTTAGGTAAAGTATATATTTTTTTGTTGGCCAAGCACGAAAGCCAAAGACGAGCTGGCCAGGCGTGGTTCACTGGCAGAAAATGTCAGTATTATGCTTCTCTGCTACATAGCAGGACTCAACTACTAAGGCGGGTACATAATGCTATGGGGAACCGCAAACGTCTCCCCCATACTCGGCGCCCCTCTATTTCGCCATAAATATCAACAATAAATGTGGTATACACTGACTATACAAAAAAAAACTGGTTCACCTGCCTAATATCCTGTACGGCCCCCCTANCCCGCCACCCCTGCACCGAGCGGGCAGAAGTGCCGCAAGACGACGTGGCATGGACTCATCGACTAATGTCTGAAGGTATGCAGGAGGCAATTCACACAATTAATCCTGCGAGGCAGTTCACAAATCCGATCTCCGCCAATTTGAGAAATGGTTGCACGTCTGTCACATTTAATGATTCTCGTCAGTCGTCGCTTGTCCCGTTCTTTCACGATCTTTTTCCGGCCGCAGCGATGTCGAAGCTGTGATGTTTTACCGGATTCCCAATATTCACGGTACACTCGTGAAATGGTCATACGCGAACATCCAAATGTTATCGCTACCTCGGAGATGCTCTGTCCCATCTCTCGTGCGCCGACTATAACACCATATTCAAACCCACTTAAATCTTGATAACCTGGCATCGTAGCAGCAGTAACCGATCTAGCTGCCGACCGCATCGCGTTACTCTGATTGGTTCCATACCTCTGTTATTTGCATACGCACGCCTATACCAGTTTTTTTTGGCTCTTCAGTATATTACTTACACTAAGGCAGCAAATAAGACAATATACGCCATAAACGGTAATGAAATTTACAGAACAAATTTTGTAAGTACTTAAAATTATGGCGTAATAAGCAATAAAGGAACCAAAAGAAAAGGTTTTTTCTTGCAAATACCAGCATGATCATAGATTAAGATGCATGATTGCAATGAATCGCACTAGTAAAAAGAGAGAAACTTATACTTTAGTGCACTAAGTTGTACTACATTTAACAAGTTGAAAATATACCGTATTTTCTTTCGTTACTAACGTAATCGTTATAGTAATTGTAAACTTTTGTTTTACCCAAACGAAATAATCTATATTGCAAATGAAAAATATTAATTTAGTTACATAATAATTTCCAACACAACTGTCACCAATGTTCCACTATTAAAATTTCTCTTAAAAAGCAGTTCCCAGACAGTTATTCAGTTTTATAGGTAAAAGAGTTACATAGTGATTTTGTAAATTTCTTGCTGTTAGAACTTCACAATATTTTATGTAGAAAGAGTTCTACAATTTATATTTTATATATAAATATTTTCAGAAATAAAACAGTGTGGTCGTGTATGACAGCCATTTTGTGGCGTAATCGGGAGCAGGAGAGTTGACTAGCAAGCTTCACGAACACAATATTAAATTACAAGAATATTTAAAGCAGTAAAAGAAGGAAAAACATATTAAAATAACCTAATGTGGAACTTAAATCGCACAACATCCAACATAGCTGTCTCAGTGCAAATAGTGAAATTCTTTCATTATTTTCACGACATTTGCGATTTTTCTATATTTTTCGAGATTAAGTTCACCAGGCTTGAAATTGAAGGTCACCCCAGCTCAAGGTCAGAGTCACCACATCCAAGATGACTGTTTGGGGACCAATAATCCAAAATCCCCACCCCCCTTTCTCCATGTTATACAAGCGCAATCCAAGGCTGTGACATCATCCAAGATGGCGGACGGCTTCTAACTCCTAATACCCGATGCCTGTATCCACTCTCTCCAAACCATACTACTTTTATGGTTAGCAGATAGTCATGAAACTCTGTGTTATGTTTGGAAATTTTATTACTAATTGAAAGCGATAAAACTATTTATGCATGTAATTAAGCACAGTATGCACACAATAATTAATAAAGAAATGCGACGATAGCAAACTTAGTTCCTCGTGAACATAGTACCAATGTATCTTTAAAGTTAAAATAAGAAAATAATATCTGAACAGCTTTCATGGTGGGAACATAGAGGAAGAAGTGTATAAGACGGTTCTCCCGCACTCTCGCCGCTGGAGGGAGGGAATATATGTGTCACTGGTGGCACTATACATACCAAAGTGATAACATCGCACTCTGTTACAGTGCTGGTATTGATACAGCTAAGAAAACTCATGTTATTCTCTACAGGCAATATGCAACCGCGGAGAAGCTCTCGCCTAACTATAATCGGCTGCTGACACTGCTGAACTGAACAACTCCACCCCTTCGAGCTGCGCATTATTTTCTCATTTGTATTTCACTTTTCTATTGCGATCAGTATGAAGTCAGGAAATTTGTCCGTTTGCAAGTCACCTGATTATGGTACAGCGTCCGGGACTATGTCTACACGTTCTTGAAGACGGGTTGATGATATAAAGGCAAAGGGCTTGTTTTCACGTATTATCCAATGTTTCACATGTTAATTTAGGAGAGTGGTGAAAACATAATTGATATTATTTATAAACCTACACTTATTTCTAAGGACTACAAACCATTGATGAAGATCATTTTCTTGCCATATACTATCAGAAAATTTATTAAATATTCTGCATTCAACCTACATTATATGGAAATTATTAAATCTATATGATTCGCTGTGTCAAGATACCTCAAATACACTGTAGAGCCAAACAAACTGCTATAGGCGTGCATATGCAAATAACAGAAATATGGAACAAATCAGAGTAACGCGATGCGGTCGGCAGCTAGATCGGTTACTGCTGCTACAATGCCAGGTTATCAAGATTTAAGTGGGTTTGAATATGGTGTTATAGTCGGCGCACGAGAGATGGGACATAGCATCTCCGAGGTAGCGATAACATTTGGATGTTCGCGTACGACCATTTCACGAGTGTACTGTGAATATCGAGAATCCGGTAAAACATCACATCTTCGACATCGCTGCAGCCGGAAATAGATCGTGAAAGAACGGGACAAATGACGACTGACGAGAATAATAAAACGTGACAGACATTCAACCCTTTCTCAAATTGGCGGATATTGGATTTGTGAACTGCCCTTCAGGATTTATGGTGTGAATTGTGAAGCGTAACGCATATGGGAAGTAGAAACCTCGCTCATGCCCCTGCGATTTTAATCCCCCGCGAGCACCTTAGACAGGCACACAGGCAGAGAAGCCAGATGTCGTTAGTGCGTGTAAGCCATTACACATGCAACACGGGACCTCCTCCCCTGCCCCCTAGCAAATGGCCACTCATTAATTAACCTGCCATGTGTCAAAATTATGTGGCCACAAACTAGGAATTAACGAGGACGAGCATAGAAGCGAGTTCGAGGGAGCAAGACAAGAGAACGAAGGGAGTTTAGCGAGGAGCGGTAAGGAGAATAGAAGCGAAGAAGGAGGCCAGAGTTTACCGGATGGTAAACAATTTAGTGGCGAAAATGGCGAGAGCAGACGAGGGACGAGTGATCGAGTGCAAACGAGAGTAGCGACGGGAGAAGCGAGGAGCAGATGAGCGAAGGAGAGAGGAGACGAAGCGATAGTAGGTGCAGAAGTAAGCGAAGAGAGTAGCTAGGAGCAGGAATGGTAGGAAACACGAGATCATTTCCACTGGACGGTGGGAAATGACGTGAGAAGTGAGAAGTAGGTCAGGCGGTCAGGGGTGAAATACCACGCTGGCCGATAAAAAAATTAGGCAATGAGTGCCCTTGATGTGGGACAATATCAATGATGTGAGAAGTAGGCAGGCGGATGGGTGAATAACCGCGCAGCCAGACAGGATAAGCGGAGTGCAAGTGAGACGTGCTTATCTGGCCACAAATACTTAGAAACAGGAAAAATGAAAAGTGGAAACCCGTAGTGGGTTACTAGCTCACTGGACGGTGATCCATAAAGGGAAGATAGCGGGCAAAAGCTATAAACGCCGCAGGGCCACCCAGCGCCGTGCGCTATCAGTCAAGAAAGTTACCCAAGTAATCATGCCAGGTGGAGAGAAAACGTGGCTGTGCCCCAGAGATGTGATTACCGAGGCCAAAAGTATACACGCGCCGGAAGATAAGTATGAAGGAGAACGGGCGAGAAGCGAGAAGTACTAGCAAAGGAGGACAGATAGGGGAAACCAAAGACAGAAGTGAAGGAGATGCGTGAGAAGAAAGCAGACGAAGAACAGACAGTAGGCGAGAAGCGAAGAAATTAAGAGAAGTGCTCCGACCAAGAATCGAACCCGGGAGACCGCAGCCACATCCGAGGAAGAGCCTTCAACGCAACAGTCCAGGGAATCATCAGAACAAGAGGAAGGAATATGCATCCTTCCCACCCTCACTACACCTGATGTCCAGGCTCACCCAGGTTTTAAAGTGCGAGGCGGAACAAGGCGCCGCACAGCCAACAGAAACCGACTCTGTGGGTAAGTGTTTTCCCATGTCACCTGCTGAGAAAAACTAGGGCAAGATACCCGACCTGCCAACCTAAATGCACCGAAACTTAAGTGAGACACAGTGTTTACAGTTAGACCTGTGTAGTTGGGCCTTCAGCCGAAAGGAGTGTAACCGCCACACTTAAGTGTGACTGAGTGTCATTTAATTTAATTTACCTGTGAAGGTAAGGTACCAATGTAGGCCATCAGCCAGGTATGAGGGTAGAATGAGTTTCTTGTTTTTCTCCCAAGAGTTTTGTATGTTTACATTTGCCCCAGCGGTAAGACAGCAGGCAATAGCTGAGACAGCGGAGATTACTCAGATAATAGTGTGTTTCTTTTCATGTCCTGTGAGGTGCCATAACAATAAAACAATACAATGTGTAAGTTAGCGATACATTAAGTGTGTGTTGCTTCCGCCTACCGGAAAAACATTTATAAAAATGGCAGTGTGCCAGACATTAAAAATGACAGAAGTTCCAGTCTAGGAGTTAAGAGTTGTTTTCCTTTGATGGCTTGTGAAGTCGTCCTTACCATAAGAATGAACAATGTCACCAAAACTTAAAGTTTGTCTGTCAAATGTGCTAATATACCAGCCATACGCCACCTGATTTGTTTGCATATATCAATAACGTATCTGCCTTACCAGGAGACAGAAACACAGAAGAACCACTAAGTTAAAAGTCTAGTGATCTGGAGAGATCACTGTTGGTCATGTTGTATAATTGTGTAACCCTGTAAAAATGTTTGTAACCCTGTAAGAAGGTTTGTAAGGTAAGGATGCCCGAGATGTGTTACGCCCTGTGTATTTTATTTTTGCGAGTTCAAATATGTAGCCAAGAGTTACACTGTGCAGTAACATGCAGTCCACGGCAGAAATAGAACCCACAAAAAGTCAGTCAGCTGTTGAGCCAACCCCTAAATGCCGTGGACTAGTAGACAAAGTGTTTCAACCATCCCAATAAACTTAGAAAGAAGTTAGCTTTCATTCCCAGAGTATAAGGCCTGTGAAGTATTTTTAATATAATGTACCATGTGAATAGACACCTTGTTTTGTAATCGCAGAGCCAGAGTTTTAGGCCCTTTTTGCAGGCAGGGGCATGCATGGTAACCATGGGGATGCATGTCCTTGAGTGACGACAGCTGGGCGACCAGGTAAAGTTACCGCAGGGCAGACGGGACAGACAGGTGAGAGGAGTCACAGCTGCCAACGGGCCACGAGGTAGCAGCAAAGTAAACACATTGTGATAACCGCGTGGGAGGTTAGAGCGCTGCATAGGCAGGCTACAACACATAATAAGAGCTCTACAGAGAGGCAACAGAAACCGAATTTTGGTAAGGGTGTGTCAGCTTCGCAGAGCCACAGTGGAATTGACGTGTAATGCATATGGGAAGTTCAAACCTCGCTGACGCCCTCGGCGATTTTAATCCCCTGCGAGCAACTTAGACAGGCACACAGGTGGAGAAACCAGATGTCATTAGCGCATGCAGGCCATCACATGTGTCGCTGCAGTCTAGGACCTCCTCCCACACCCCCCTAGCAAATGGCCACGCCAGAGAAAACAGCTGAAAAGCCTGGAAGTGCTGCCACAAGCACTCCTCTCCCCCCCCCCTTGGCAAACCACAGCACAATGTGGACACGCGCTGTGGAAGGACAGTTGACAGGGTAAGTCTTAGGTTGCAGGTCACCCCTCCCTCCACCTACAAGAACCAGGGTGCGTGTATGAAGTGTCCTTTTCTTCTGTGCATTTCCTCCTCCCTCCCATCAACAAGGGAGACACGTGTAGGAATCTAGGGAGGGCACTCAGATTGTTTAAAAGCCGTTTTTTGAGACAAGGGAAGGGTTAGTGGTATTGGGTCCACCGGTCAGTCATATTGGGGCAGTCGGAAGCTGCGATACTCCGTGCTGGGAGAATCAGTTACATCAACCAGTCAGATAGAATCGCGAGCCGAGAGAGGACGTGAGTGCAGCCATTAACCGAGGCCGGGGACATCGGACCCCGGCCGCGTCAGTTCGCATAGATTGTCGGTCAGTGAAACAGCAGATGGTACGGCGTGTGGTACTGCCGCACCAGGATGCGCAGGTGGTCAGGATTGGGAGCCAGATCGTGGAAGTCAGCCGGGTGAGAATCTCAACATTAAGGAGTCAGTCATATCTCCGCGCCGAGAGAGTGCAGTCAGCCGACGCCGGAGTTTGGGCACCGGCAGAATCAGTTAAACAGTAACCAGAGTTACATAGGACGAGTAGTATCACCACGCCCGGACGCGAGTCAGTCAGTCAGTCAAGTCAGTCAGTCACTAGTCACGGATCAGTCAGTTACAATTACGCACTGAGAAGGCGGAGTCGAGTGATGAGCTGCAACGAGGAACACCATATCGAGTGAATGGGAGTAGTCCAGAGCAACCCTGTGCCGAGAGCAGGGGTGGGGGCTCGCCAGGTATCCCTCACTGGGATGTAGTAGGGAAGTAATCAATACATTACAACCCGACGCCGCGAACAGGAGCGAGTGGTGAGCTTAAACAAGGAGCACAGCGTCGAGAGGAAGCCAGCTGAGTGCAGCACACCAACAAGAACCGTCCAAGGGCCGGTAAGATGGCCACCCAACTCACCAGAACACAAGTTACCGCCGCTGGAACAGGGCCGGTAACAAAGCCATTTAACTCACCCAGATCCAATCTACTGCAGTAACAACTACTCCACATCAAGTACAAATAAGTAATTATGTCGTCACTCAGGCACATGTCCTGTCACCTAATGCCCCCACAGTGTCGGAAATGTTAGCCAGAAAACTTTAATCAGCCCTTCAGGCCAAGAACTCGCAAGGTCGATAACGTATGAGTAAATCCTCAACACAAGGTGCCGAGAAAGTATGTGTACTTCGCGCAACAGTGCCGGTAATGTGTCGATGCAGTCCCGTCAAATAAAACTGTTTAAAATGTAAAGTGATGAAGTAATTTTTGATATACCCTCAACCTTCAAGGCACCATATAGTATGTGCCATCGAACATTAACTCAGGACCCTAGGACTCACAAGTGGGGAATAGTGTCAATTGCCTCCTGCATACTTTCAGACATTAGTCGTTTCCATGCCACATCGTCTTGCGGCACTTCTGCGTGCTCGGGGGGCCCTACACGATATTAGGCAGGTGTACCAGTTTTTTTTTGGTCGTCAGTGTATATTGAAACATTTTTTAAATTGTTTTCAGGATTTTTCATGGCACTAGCAAGAAACAATGTGCAGAGACCAGGAAACAAGGCATGGTTCACATCCCCAGAGTTGAAAGGAAGCAGTACTCCAACATGTGTGACATTCTGGTAAATAACTACTAAATTTTTAAAATTTAAGTTTATGTCGTTTTTTACAAATTATTTCTATTTCACTTTTATTTCCTACTTCTGAGGAAGAAAAACGCTTTAAACCAGCTCTCTTTAGTGCGTATTTTACACTAAGTTAATTTCTTTCAGTTGCTGAAATCTTTTCTGAGGGAGAGGAAGATAAAACAGAAAATTACATTTAACCTCGGTTTAATTTCAATCGCTGCGTGCTGTTGTACATGTATGTGTGTGTGCATAGTTATGTTAGAAATAATACAAATACGAAAAATTAAAAACTGTATGCTAAGTCACTTAAATTAGATATATATTTAATAAATTATTAAGAATATAATATTTTCTATCAATGTCAACATTTTCTTGCCCCTAATTTTATTCCAAATCCACATTTCATTGATTTTGCATGAAGCCAAGAAATTATTGAAGCTCCATTTTGTGGGCTAATAAATTATATTAATTTGTTATATCTTTGAAACATCTCAACAAAATTCAACCAAAAGTTTTACCCTAACAGTATTCATTAGAAGCATACAGACATCAATTTTTGCGGGTGTGTGTTTGAACAAAATATTGCCAGGTGAGTAAATTGAACATTTTGCTATATTTCCGGAAAACTGCAACTAATTTCCACCAAAATTTTGCACACCATTAGTTCTATAGAAGGTCATGTAAAGTTACTTGATTTAAATCGGTTCAGACATTTATTTTGAAAATGGTGGCCATATTAATATTTTCATAAATTTGGCATATCTATTTAACAATTTTAGCAAATTCAATCAAACTTTTTATGTTGACAATATCTATCAGAAACGTCGTATACTGAACCTCTTTTTATAGCAATTTTTTAAATATAGCACTGATTAAAGGACAGGGATTTTTTATGCCAAATCTCGGGGAGCAATTAGCCGATTTCCATCAAATTTTTCAAACAAGTAGTTCTATGGTAGGCCATGTAAAATTATGTGTTTTAAGTGGTTCAGACAATTATTTTCAAAATAATGGTCGTGCAAAATTGTAGGTTAGTGAACCCAATCATTCAAAACATTAGACTGATTACATTTAAGTTGATGCTCCAAATCCAACCCTGTCATGCAGTTGATTGAATGCTACCTTAATTTTACGAGGTTTTCTGAGTTTGAATACTGGATAAAGCATGAGTGAATTTTTAATTGTAACAGTACTTTTGCATAAGTTTCTGGCTTCATCTCTTAAGATATTGCTGTCAACGAGAAATCAATGCCTATCTAACATCTTATTTAAAAAAGGCCTGATGCACCTAAAACATGTTATTTTAAATATCGTACTTAAGCACTACTTGTGCGAAATTTTTGTTGGAATCGGTTGTCTGGTCTTCGAGATATGGCGTAAAAACCGCATTTTCTAATGTAGCTATCTTCACAAAAGGAGAGAAAAAAGGACATGTAGTAGCATATTCGATGATTGTCATAAATACCGCCAGTATACAACGTTAAGTTGATTTCGATATCATGGTTTCGTAGATATATCACACTACGTTTAAATATTATTTTCTGTACTATTAAATGTGTTTAATGATAACTATGGACCAGACACTTATTTTCAAAATGGCGGGAAAAAGAAACTGTGCGGACACATTTGATGGTTGATTACATACTGCCAGCATAGAAACTAAGGTTCTAATTGATAACATGGTTTCAACGATATAGCATACAAAACTAGCGTGGTTATAATGCCGCCATAGTAACACTGTAGTGTGGCGTTTTATCCAGCAAGTCTCGCACAGTTTCCTCAATTGTCCTCCAAAGTATTGAAATAACAACAGCATTTCGATTTAAAATGCAGTAAAGACATAAATGACTTTGAATATTATTACAGCTCTATGCCTGACGCTATGAACAGTTGGGGACTAGGATATCAAAATTTTGAGACAGACTGTAGAAAAGAAAATGAACTAAATGATCGCTACACTCTGCATAATTTTTTTTTTTAATCTTCACAGATTTTTGAAGTCATTCTTGCATTTGTCTGTTGCGATTCCAATACGATCTGTGATATTTATATTTAAACCCTGTGTGATACTGAAAACCACGTAACATAGACTTACACCAATTAGTTTTTTCTAGCTGCTCGTCGTTTTCTTGTTCGTGCTCTTCTTGTTATTAATAGTTACCTTCGTTTCCTTGAATCAATAAAAACCCAAATCGTCTGTTATGAGGTTGTTATAAACATACCCAATAAAAGCGACAGTTGAGAGATGAGTGACACATCTGTCATCTAACCACACGACCATCGGGGATGTAAATGATAGAGTTTTTCAAAGAAATCTAATCTTACCTAAATTTAAATAAGGGAATTTCTTAAATAATTTATTTTGATTAAACTTTTGAACAGTCTCATATTTCAGAGAAGCATCGGGATGTTGTCCACAAAAGAAGACGTAAGTGAGTCCAATTCTTAAACAAATAAATATTTTTTAACCGACCTGCATGCTAATGAGTTTCCTTCAGGAATGTTAGATTTATATTATTAAAGTTGTCAAATAGTTATACATTAATAGTTGAACTGTTACTCCTGTACTTCACACTATGACCCAAGATGCTTTTTCTAAAAGTAAATTCTTAAAAGCTTAAATCATAAAGCATAAAAAATACATCATGGTGAGAAAGACACATCATTAAGTGAATAGTGGTTACCTCAGTAGAGAGGAGGAATGCAGCAATTCTGCTGCATTGCTGGTGTTAAAAGTTTTGTAAAAATATACGTGTAGACTCACTTGTGCATGCTTTTTTGGTGACTTACCTGATTATATCGTCACTATTAAATGTAAAGCTTTGTATTTTCATTCAAAATTCTTAGCAGACAGAATGGCGACGTGATAAAATTTAAAATGGTTCTATGTGAGTGAGTGGTTCTGTGTTTATAATATATGTGTTTGTGTGTGCTAAATAAATGCAAATAGTGATTAGCTTCCAAATATTTATTTGCAACCATGTAATATTTTTACTATGTAGATTTTAATCCCAGGAAATACTGTGTAAAAAACGTATTTTTCTCTGGCTCTTGCACCCTGTTGGGGGGGGGGGGCGGTCACCCGCTCCGCCGCTCCTTTATATTATCCACTGCACAAGAAACGTGTTAAATAATAATAAAAATTGTGCGTTGTCAACAAGTAAATTCCGTTTAAGCTTTGACGTATCCACAATGCATGGCATGCATATTTTACAAAATATAAATTACGTTTCATCATTTCGCGTGAAAGGATCGAAGCTTTCCATCGCGCGCAGACAATGAATCTCATGTCGTATTGGCTCTAGTGTATAAACACTTTTTTTTTCAAATATAAACAATATTCTATTTCTGTATGCTAGCGAACACTTCGGCTTTTTTCTAGGTAGGAGAAAACAAATCATATATTAATTAATGTTTCAGTACATTTTTAACATTTAAAAAATATTATATCTGACTTAGGTAAATGGGTAATGTTACCTAGTGAACGCAATTGTGTACAATTACGCACGTATATGTAATTTTATATGTAATGATCAACGATGTAACCTGTGGATAAATTATTTGGAAACAGTCTTATTTGTTTAGGTTAAAATTGATTCATATTACTGAAGCCGAACATATAGCCTACAGTGACAACGAAACAAGTGTTGTGTCGACTTGAGTACAGCCGTACCTGAAACCATAAAATTAAGTGGATATAAAAGGTTTAGCAATACCCTTAAAAGTTAATATTATTATTTTTAAAAATTTCAAAATAATATACAGAAAATAGGTATGAAGAGCGAGTGAAAATATTTGGACGACTCTTAACATCGTGACCCGACGATGGCGAAGTGAGGTGAGTACAGAGCAGCGCCGGAACACAAGGGTGTGGAAAATGGGAGATCTCCCAGAAAATATTATTGTTTATTCAGTTAGATAAAATGTTCCCTCATTAAGAAGTTATAAAAAATATGTTTACAAAAAATTTATTTTGGTCGCATACAAGATTAAGTAGATTTAATATCGAAATATTAATATTTGTTTATATAAAGTAAAAGAAGTTTATAGGCGAGGACTCAAGTTCGTTGAATTTTAGATGTGTTGTCCGTTTAATCATGAACTCTTGATTTTTAAGTACATATAATTACCAATGTTTTAATGCGTGTTGTGTTTCTCTTTCGTCTGCCATAGCAGCTAATCTCCCCACATACGCATAAAAAACGAGAGAAGCGTTCTTTTGTTTTTGTTTTTTAATGTGAGGCTAGGAAAAAACAGTGTTCCGGGAATATCCACAACGGGGTCGGCGTAGACGGGAACTTTGTGGGTCGTGTCAAATATTTAATTACATGAAAGTAAGCATGGACTAAGTGTATGTACAAAGCAGGCAGAAGAGAAGCGGTTCAGATGTTACTCCTGCGCGTTTTACCCGGAAAAAAGCACACGGCTCCATCTTGAATGCACTATTGTTACTTGGTCTTGCAGACGAACAATTTTAATTTACACAAATGATAGTATTGCGGTAGTTTCATAAGAGGTGTACCATGGTCCGATATCGCAATATTGTGTAGAAAATTTGTTGTTAATGTCCAGTTTAAATACCGGGGATGCAATAGCACACGCAGGGTTATGAAAAAAAAAGAACCTATGTTCCAAATAAATTTAGGAATTATGTTAAGATTTTTGCGGAAACAGTTCTAGACACGGTAACCGACAGATTGAAAAACATAACTGTTATTTTAATCCGTGGTCGCAGGGATCACTATAATGACATTTTCGTTAATTGCGTGAATGAAAAACACTTAAAAAATCTCTAAAAAATCAAGGAAAAATTGCACAAGACCATTGGTATACGTACAATACTTGTTAGGAAATCAAATAGGTAGACCAACTTCAGGGGGCTGAAACAAATGGTTAAGTAACTGAACTGTTTATTTAAGCGCTTAAACACAAACCCTTCCATGCACGATTTCCATACTGTTTAGTATGGTTGGCATATGTGAGTTGCAATCGCCAGGTCAGTGGCAGCGTTATTTTTTTACGTATAGCTATGGAAGTATGAAAGGAGGACTGTATGTAAAAATAAACTAAGCCAGGAACACAAAATGTATGTCTAGTAACTGTGGCATGGCTATAACATTTATGGTTTCGTTTTCGTGTCTTTGCTAAGCTTTTGCAGCTCTGGCTTCCTATGTATCTTTTATTTAGCGATTTTATTCGTAATACGTCACCGAACGAGGTAACGCAGTACTCGCATTCGGGAAGACCTAAGTTCGAGTCCCAGTCCGGCTACCTTGATTTCGGTTATCCTGTGGCTTCCCGAAATCAATCCAGGCGGATGCTGGGATGGTTCCCTCCATGGCCGATTCCTGCTTCTCTGAGCAACTTTCTCTGGCCTCGCTGTCGAAGAGACGTTAAGCCCTACCTACGTAAATGAAAACTATTACGCAAGCCAATTACTGTTACCAAGACGCGTGTGCTCGTCATGCTATGATGACCTCCGACAGAGGTACTCCCTGACGCACTTACAAGCACGTGCGAGTAAGGTGGCGGTAGAGGATAGCATGTATATGCAGTTTACACACATGTTCTCACGGAAATACGGTTTGCCAGTGTATTTCAGCTAGGACTTGGACGGACATAAGCACTATGTGTGTAGCTAGGTACATCTTCTCGAAGTCAACGCGAGGTTGAAATATGTAATCCTTGTGTGAACATTCTGTATACAGGCGCTCGCTTTTACGAGAAGCTTACTTCACGCCTGCAGGTGCCCTGCACCATCAGTTGGTGGCTTATCTTTTACGGTTGTAGTAATACCTATACGCTTCTTATCGACTGTGATGTCTTATATGTATGTGTACCTTGTAACAAAATTTATGCATTAAACATAACTATTTTTTTAATATCATTTATTTTACATCATATTTGTAGGATTATCTATAGTGATAATTTGTAAAATAATTTTTATATATTTTGTATTTGTATGTATATTTTGCAAATAAGTAAAATATACCTAAAAATATTTTTAAAATATATATTATATGTGTATTTAACGATGGCGACATTTGCGGGTTTTCCAATTATATGCGATTTCTTCTCGCGCAAATATGTATGTGGGTTTTCTCAGAGTGCTCCCATATTTTTTACATTTAAAATATATACTTTATTTAAAATTTGAAATGCATGGAAGAGTGCCTTCTGTGAGCACAAGCCGGGCCCCTTAAAATAGCAGTACATGAAATGTTCCTTTAATTAGATGCTTCGTTTAAAATGTTTTTCGTAAAGGAAATTCAATAGGGAAATATCGCAAAATGGATTAATGGTTCGTGAAATGCTTCCGAAACTCTGAGATATGCTTCTGGGCACCGAAGATGATGGAGAGTGTGTCGTCGGTTTGAGTTCCGATCGGATGGTGCTACATTGACTATCAAGGGCGTCCTCGCGAGTGAGTGGTCTGGATGGTGGGTGAGTTATTCTGTCTTTTCGTTTAGCTCGAGAATAAGTTGGTCAATAACTTGTCAACCAGCATCGGCCATGTGCCATACGACAAATGGCTGATACCTGAAACGACATTCAATGAACATAATTAATTATCTGCATATATAAATTAATATATTCAAGCCTAATAGGTTAGTTGTTATTGAAACAGCAAATCAGTAACATCTTGGCAGGACACAGTCTGAAGCAGTCTGTCGACCTTCTCCCACTGCTGAAAAATTACATGGAAAACAATGTTGTTACTGTGCCAAGACCTTCAGTAAAAGTTGCAATGCACGGCGGCGTGAGAAGAGTGACTGATTAAAGAACCCATCTCATGCTTTTCTAAGCTGCTATAAATGTTCCAGACAGTTCACTCGAAGTGATAACTTAAATAATCACATCAAGGCTGATAAATGTAGTGTTTTTTTCGCCCACTGAGAAACAGCATGACACGACTTCGTAAACTACTGATAATACACTACATAAAATGTTCGTAGACGACGAGGTAACTCGCATGGTAAAGCATTACGACCAAGACCACATGCAGTTTATGTAAGGCGATACATTGAAGGAACAAGGGTTCGTCTACTGGGAGACAGCAGGTGATGTCGACTATACCTCCTGCTACATCGATGGGTACTGTTTCCGCAGACGATTATGACGAGATAGTTTATTCTAATGATGGAATGAGAGACCTGCGAGGCATGATTGAGTCTGTATGTGTGGAATGTACACTTGCAAAACGTTCGAGTGAAGTCGACGAACTTTAGAATAAACAGTTGTCGGCTCTAAATACTGATGCTGTGCACGTGACTCCTGCAAAAAAAAGTAAACTTGATATTTAGGATGAAACAGGAGGTGAAGACGATCATGAAGACAGCATTGATGATAATGTCTATGAAGACAGTGTTGATGAAGTATCTCATTAGAAGGATGATAATTCCATCGACGTTCCAACACATTTCACCAACAAGTTTCCTTCGACAAGTGATGCGAAGAACGCAGAAGGCGTCAAGAACGCTCTTTACATATTTTCCGAAGACGCGAATGAACTTGTTGATAGACTCATATATTTTATTAACCTGCAAAAACGCGGGGATCTCTCAAGCAATGTTGAGATATCTTCGATCGTCAATGAACTGAAGGATCAGGGTTATATCATATGAGACTTTTGGCTACTATCCATGATTTGCAAACTCAGGGAAAGAAAAACATCGAATCTACGAAATAATTAGAAAGATAGAATTTATATAACAAGTAAATAAATATAATTTATATATTTGTATATTGATGTGTGTTTAATTACTTATACAGTCCGTTCTGCTTCAGTGGCGTATACAATCGATTTCGAGTGTCTGTAGGAGGAGGGCTATGGTAGGATCTGAAGTATTATGTCATATTCGTGTCGATTAAAATAGGCTGAATTCTATATGGCGTACGAACTGAGAAATGTTTTTTGATACAAGTTTTTAGACCAGTCATTCCTGTGGGAATAAAGGTGCATACAGGTTTGGTGTGGTTATTTAACAAAGCTTGTGTTTGGTATCGACCATCATGATAAGTGTGGTAATGACTTGGTGTTTATCAGCCTCTTAAATATATTTTAGTATGAAAATTCTCAATATTGCTCGCTAGTTAAACTTTCTTTACATATAACTTTTGGGTGTATACCAGTTTTGAATAAACTTATGGCACATTGGTTATTTTTAGAAATATATGTTTTTTGCATGCATAAATTGATTCACTTTTTACAAAAAAAAAAAAAAAAGAGCTTAATACATCAGTTAAAATTGGTTCTACTAGTTTTTGTTCACATTAATTCGAGATATCGGAGTATATTAATGTTTTGAAAGGAACAGCATCATATTCTGTGTGGATAAACATGTAAAACCCACAGGGTGGAACTGCTGCTGGTGTCGTCACTGGAGGATGAGTCACTACTAGTATAACTGCTGCTGGAGTACATAAACTGTGGTTCTTGGTTCATGGTGCATGAACAAACACATATGTGTTATTTTTATAGTCCAGCTTGAATTGATATGAATGTTTTTGGGGAAAATCGAGCTTCTAAAAGCAGTTATTGCTTATATGCGGAGCACAAAATTAATGCACATGGTGTATCCATTGTCGGTAAACGACCAACTATATCTTTCTTAATACTTATATAATATTTGTTTACCATCGCATGATTCTCTGTACTTGATGTCCTTGGGGTCCCCGGGTATCGCACAAGACTGTGCTAGCTTCGGAGCACAGAGAATAACAGCACAATAAATTACTATCGTCGCACACGAATCTGGATACTACCCTGATGGTTTCCAAGGTGAAAATTCATTCCACTGTAGACGTAAATGTACGATCTCACTATACATTTCAAAGTATATCGAGCTATTTATATCACCACATTCATTTTTAAAAGTAATACCATACTGCACACAATGTAAGCCTTCACGCACATAGTCGTAGCAAGTGCTGGGGTTGTACATTATGCATGGTGCCGACTCGGTGCTAGTAGGATCAGGCAACAGGAACACTTCTTCATCTTCTTTGTAGTCTTCAGAAAATGTTTCGTCACCATAGTATTAAGGATCCATGGTGGCTAGTCTTGCTGACAGCTGAATTGGTTGACTGCTGCTGACCGTAGACTAGGCAGAAGAAGACTGGTATAATTCGCATGTAAGTGGTGAGCATAGCCACTGCTGCTAGAGTCCATACTATATGTTTCTGGATCCATGGTTCATAGACAATTGACATTTACGAACATATCTGCATTATTTATAGAGGCCCATCTGCTTTATCAGGAGATTTGATGGCGAAAACTTGGCTCCACTGAGTAATTTCTACATATAAATGGAACAGATTTAGTTCACACACCCTTTTTTACATATCTGTCCAGGATGGTTCATGGCAGTTCACAGCACTGTGTAAGTCCCCAGTACACGATTCACCTTATCGTAATGGCAATTTTGATGATTCTTGAAACATATTTAATGTGTTAAGGGACTTTTCATAAGTATCCTCGACAGTAAATAAATGCTCGCTTTGAGGATCATCATCAAATATCTTGAACACTTCACTTAAAATTCGATTTTTCATTTATTTTAGTGTGCACGGAAAACTATGCATATGTGGTCGACAAAGGTTAACTGCACATTCGCTGCTATAACAGTCTCCCACAATTTCCGGTTTTATACAGTCTAGCATGGTTATTGTGTCTCATGAGAAGTAAACATGTACACCATATGCACATTGCTGAGCACATGTTACCAGGGGATCATACACACAATATTCCACACTCTGGAAGCCTGGGTACACAAACCAGTAGTCTTACTCTGGATCAAACATGGCTGATTGCTGGCCGAAGACTGGATGAAGACTGATGCTCAGAGTACGAATGCAGCATACACTTCGCAGGTTAGGGGGGTGCACATTGTTTCCCAAGTTGTTCTGCTATGGTTCAAAATGGTGGTGTAATGTTCTACATTGCAATGCTCGGAACACCAAGTAACCTCGTAGCTGTCTGGTCTTCTGAGTTGATATACAATTTTGCTATGACCCCAAATTTGATGTAGGCATTCTTATTTTGCTTGACTTATCAGCTCACTGGTAATTCAGGGCAGCTTCGAGTCTGGCAGGAGGTAGTACACTGGGCTAGTAATAAAGCAGCATGATACTGGAACCAAGCTGAAAAAAAAACATGTTCATTCATGCTGACCCAATGTTCAAATCCGTTGCAGTTTCCTATTCGCTCTGGCATCCAGGTATCCTGAAGTGAACTCTGTGGTAGCCCTTGGCAATATCGTTGTAAACGGCTACATATTTGGGTCGGAACTGTGCAGATATAATAAAATGAAAGTAAAGTCACAACTTATAACGAGCCTTCTACTCCACTTTTGTATCAGTTTGCCCATCTCCACTGTCTTTCCTCACTCCGCCACCATTCTGGATGGGCCAGTGCTTGCTCGTGAAGTTTACTGTCTCATTCTCTTTTCCATCTTTAGTTAACTCCAGTTACCTGATAAGAAGAAGGTGCAAGCATGTGAAAATGCTAACACAGCTATTCCCATGCATGCTGACTTAGGCTATCTGACATCATGTATATTGTGAAGACGATGTGGAAGCACGCACATACACAGACTCCAGTTACCTGACATTGTGCAGGTGCAGGCCTGTGAAAATGCTAACACTGCTCTGGCCATGCAGGCACAGATTTGTTTTTCACTTTTGTAAAGGTCAGCTGCCCTGCCTGTATATGCATACTCGCCAAGTCAACTCCAGTAACCTAAATAGTATACATATTTTATTCATAAAGTAATTTTTTCCATAATTTATCTCCTTATTGTATAAGGTTTTTTTCTCTGTTTTGAAAAACCAAATTTTCACTAAGTTGTTTTACCACTACACTTTACATTACCTTCTTTCTGATTTGATGGGGTACATGACAAACAATAAAATATATGGTAAAATCGTTTTAAATTTATAACATAAGCCTATATTATTAATAAAACTCTTTTATTATGTTTTCACATACATTTTAAGGAATATTAGTTTACATTGACAGGCAAAACAAAAGTTTTCTTGACGTCCTTTTGGTTTTGTGCATTGTTCGTACAGAGATAAAGCAAGATAATTTTTAAGACACAACATTTTTTTTATGAAAAATTCCCTGCTGTTTTTGTTTACACACACCGACTCACACAATGTGCCTAAACATATAATTGGCAAATATAAATTTATTCACATTATAATGCTCTGTTCGAAACACTGTTTCTTTATATTGTTTTTTTTACTATCCACTGTCATTTCCAGTCCTCATCCGGTGAGCTTGTCTTTACTTGCATGGCAGGCTGCGACAAGTCATGGTCTGCTCAACAAACAGAACCGTGTCAGCTTCTTCGTCCGGTAGGAGTCTATGCATCTTGCTATCGCATTCTTCACTTTAGCGAAGCACTGTTTCCTGCCACCTCGTCGTATTTCGTAGTCCCCATGCTAAATGCCGTCTTTAATTATGATTGTTTCGCCCTTGTTCAACTCCAATAGTTCGTCGGTGATGAATGGTATGGTTACATCTGGCCTCATGTTGTACACTTCGCAGGTTTCACCATCGCACTTGATTATGTTGATAAAACACACTTTTGTTTTGCCTTCGGCATTCATGATACTCGGGTTGTACGCAGGCACCAGGGTGTAGTAGAGGCGGAAATGATTTACACCAACACAGGCTTCTAAGATTTTCACAGCATCCTCAAACCGCGGGCTGCCTAGCCAGTACTCCACTCGCCGGAACTCGGGAATGGCATTGGGATAACACTTCACCATACCTGACTCGAAGGAGCTGGAGTACATCACCTTGGGCATCGAAGATCGTGGTGGTGGTGTGATGGGAGTATCTGTGGCAGGCGCCAACCAACTGCTGGTGGTGGCGATAGTGGACTGCATGGAAGCCTCATGTGCTGGAAGTCATTCGTCGCATCTCTTTGAGATGAAGGTGGTGCTGATCGGAGACCTAATGTGATGAGCTGCAGGAGGTCATCAACAATGTCGCTCATTGCGGGAAAAGAAGTGTGTCGCCGGCAGTGATGGTCCACGCGCCCCGCACATTGTGAACAAAAGAACTATTCCTTGGCGGGAGCGTTGTCATATTAAGTATGTTACAGATACAATAATGACCAGGTTCGATGCCTAGCAAAGTGACAGCACACATATACAGTATAAAGTAGATTATCTGATAAATTTATGTGTTTGTATGCCATTATGTGTCGTGGGTGTAAGATCAAGAGAGGGTGTGGTCTGGTAATTACGCTAAGAAACAACCTTTCCTTTGAGTCACATATTCCAGGCTATAAGTATTGTGGTCCAGGTATGTGGCTAACGCGAAGATTGAAGTGAGGGGACGACCCTATCTATTCGGTAGACGATTCTTACAAGGAACATGATATCGCCTATGCGATCAGTAATAAGTTGGAAGATAGACACACATCCGACACCATTCTTGCAGATAAAGCCAAGTCAATAGTTGGGTCATCCAAGTCCAAACTCGGCGAAGATTTAGCTTGTGGGGGGGGGGGTTACCAAGATTATGAAATCAAAAGTTAAGAGGGGCTTGGGTTTTAAATTTGGAAGGACGAAAAATAAATGCACTGGCAGGAAACCATGCAAAGAAGGGAAGCGTGGAGGTATTTTACCCTTCATTTTAACAGCACTAGGCATTCTCTGCAGCCTTATTGGAGGTGCCAGTGGCATTGCCAGGGCCGTAAATTTGTCCAAGGAGGAAAACAAACGATTATCGGAGTCTTTGAGACATAATAGGAATATGGAGATGCTTGCCAGAAGTAAAAAAAAGAACTGCGGAGGATTGTGCCTTTGCCCTTACAGGTAGGTAGTGGGTGGAGAGGGGAAGAGAAAGTGCGTACGATAAAGAACAAGGCTGTCTTAAGTGGTCTGCCTACCTACCTGCTAACAAACATTGAAATACGAAAGTTTGCATGAAAATTAAAAATAAGTAATTTCCAAGGTGTGTTCATGCGTGATCGACTACCACACCACACGCGGCAGGTCGAGTGTGGTATAGTAAACCTATATACGAGCACTGGGTCGGGAACTCATTGGACGGCATTCAAAAGAATGGCAACACTGTCAAATACTTTGACTGTTATGGAAAATTAAGGACCCCACCAGAACTGAAAACATATTTTAGAGGGGCGTGAAAATAATATAATCATGGATCAGAGGAACAGCCTCGAGAATGGAACTGTGGACACCATTGTCTGAGATTCCTTGCAAGATAGATACTTAACAAGAATGCACTAGACATAAGCATTAGTCATGTTTGTAACCCTGGGCAATAGTTCGGAATTGTGTTCTGTGCACTTCCCCCCACTCGCCCTGAAGGGTGTGTGGTCCGTGGCGGTGATAGATTTTCAAAATTACTTCTCGGTACCGAACATAGATGAATGTAATTGTATGTTTCGTTATGTTAGGGGAGGAGTTGGTTAGAGAGGGGAGGTGTGTATACCCACAGGTTGGTATGAGATTGAAGACATAGGCGAATACCTTAAGCAGGATCTGAGACCGGACGTGATGTTAGTGCTGTGTGGTAATGCAAATACCCTCCACAGTCAGATGTACTGTAGTACACAGGTAGACTTCGCACAAAGGGATACTCTCGCCTCCATGCTAGGTTTTGAGAACGTAAAATATGAGGCAAATAAAACACAAGAATCTACCCTGCCAGTAAATATTTTCCCTGTGAATATTATAAGAATAAACTTGAATTTGGTTAGTGGGTCATATCTCAACGGTAAGCAAAGCAAGAAACTACACGAAATTTCCGCGATGGTGCCACCAGGCTATAAGATGATGAATGATCCGAAAACAACCATTTATGTTCCAGTTTGTGACAGAGAACGTACAGGATGTCATAGTCTCTATCGTAGACCAAAATAGTCGTTTGATTAATTTTCGAGGCGAGGAGATAATGGTACAATTATATGTAAGGAAAGATGGGATTCAAAATTAAGCATTAAAAAGCAATAAAATTCGCTTATGTCACCAAACCTAAAGCCAGTACAAGTCGAGCACACAGAGAGCTAAAATCTGAAAACCCTCGTTTCCTTAGAAGATTGGGACAAACGATCAACAGCAAGTATGGACATGGAAATTTTAAACATGGCAGAGCTGGCAGGGTTCGAAGACGCGATCACGGAGGCTGAAATTCACACTTACTCTCCTTATCTGCCAGGGCCGTACATACCCTCATACGAGGTTTTGATCCCGGTGCAAAACCAAGATATATACACCACCCCATGTAATTCATATTTGCGCTTCCGAGGGGGTCTGACAAAGACGGGTAATGCTCTTCCTGCGACGACTAAAATCATTAGAAACGGTATACTTCACATGATAAGTAGAATCTCGTATGAACTGAACGGGTGTGAATTAGATGCGACATGAGATGTTGGAATCACTGTTACCATAAATAACTATCTCTCATTAACACATTATCAACTCCCGCCCACCAAAATGCCAGGCTGGGGAATCGAAGAGAACTTTAAGGTTCCTGTATATGCAAACGTACATTTGTAGTATGTATTCCACTAGCTATGCTGTTAGGGTTCGCAGAAGATTACAAGCATGTAATTATTAATTCAAAAAAAGAGTAATTTATTCACATGGCTAACACGCAAACGAACGTGGTCCAGAACACTGGTGCAGCGCCAGAAGCTACAACACACTCAATATGATATATTGCGTGGTTACTACCTCACGTACAAGTAAACACGAGGGAGCAGGTAAAATTTAAAAAAATGCAGAAAAAGGCAGGATTGTATATATTGCGCTTTGTACATAGCGTTTAGAGACGTATCCTAGTGTGCCCAGCTCAGTAAGCGTAAATTGTAATGTAAAAACGAGTTTCATGAGTGAAAAACCGAGATATATAATTGTCGCGTTCCAGACAGGCAAACAGAATGTAACTAATACCGACTGTTCGAAATTCGATCACATAAATAGTAAGAACATTAAAATTTTCTTAAACTCGGAGGCTTACCCATATGGAGATTTAAACATTGATTATTCAAACAGTATGTATATCGTCCCATATCAAATGTATGCTGACTTTCAGAGGTCGTACTATGTGCAAACGCAGGCTCCCACACTCGAACCGAACGCGTTCATGAACACAGCTCCCCTATTAGTGTTTGATGTTGGCAAACAGGCCGATCGATTAAAATCTGGTGTTGTAGACTGCAGGATTGAAATAACCTCTGCTTAGAATTTCTCAACCTTCACTCAGGCCTACACGTTAATACTTCACGACAGACTAGTCACATACAATGTATGCGATAGATACTTAAAATACTGATGTAAGTCACAACTATAGCTCATTCACTATCCGACCGTCATAATGTACATGAACTTTCAGGCATGCATCTCACAGCATGGTTTCATTAATAAATGTATCTGTATAGCATACGTTGACCTGCACATAGAAACAAGTACATTCCTACCTCCTTTTCCATGGCACGAGCTCGACGTGAAAAGCAAATTAACAAATATCTGGCTGGAAAAATACTGTCACGGACTCAATTGGAGTGAGGGTGATTTGGAATACTGTAAAGTCCACGATGTACTTATCTCAATGTTAAACGAGAATAACACAGTCTTCGTAGCCGGACCGGAGCAGAAGAGGCATTTAAACATTTAATGCAACACGAAAATAAAACTCTGCGATCTACAAACTGAGTTGGGGTGTCCTTCGTTTAGAAAGTTGAGAGAGCGGTAAGTAAAAAACAACGGCCACTTGTGTGTCGCGTGCAGTCTCTACCTCGAGTGTCCTTTTCTGAACCCACTGATGTTAAGGAGGTCAAATTTAAAAAAAAACAACGCCGGTTATTATAAATAGCACAGCCTGCGAGGTGGGGAACCACAGTACTCATCCGGTATCATCATGGACGGACTTATCGCCAAGCTGAACGGGAACAGCTAGTATAGACAGCTGTCTGACCTCGTCATTGGGAAGCTGTACGTGGCATCTGATTTCCGGAGGATGGAGACGACATACGGTAAGTGTGTAACATGTATGTTAGATGAAGTGTTTCGCATCCGACTGCCTACCTGTTACATTCAAATCATCACAGATGCGGATATGGTTAGTCTTAATGTAGCAACAGTTCGATTTAGCTATGCAGGCATTAAGGCAATTGAATATGGCAGGACAATGCACTCTGTAGAATTTTCATAAATGTGGAAGAAAGACTCTCTCCTAGCATAATACATATAAATTTCAGTCATGTATGTAACATTCAACCGCTATTGAAAAAAATGGCAGGACAATGTGCGCTGTAGAAATGTCATAAATGTGTAAGAAGAATCTCTCTCCCATAGCATAGTATATATAAATTTCCGTCATGTACATAACATTCAACCCGCTATTTAAAATGGTAGGGCAAGGATGAGGTTTCATTAGTTCACAAAGTGCTGTGATAGAAAGCTTGGTCCTTGTCCCCTTACAATACACCTCCTCCGCATACGGAATGATTAAATCGTAACCACCGGTCTGCGGTCATTGCATTTAATTCTAAGTAACATACTAGTTTGGACAAAAATCTAAAGTGGCTACAAACGGCTTTCAACTATGCATAACATGAGTTACATAAATCTTCCCCCATTTACTCTCAGGTTTACCTATAAGCCTAATCACCTACTTTCAAATTTGTGGGATTTTAATCAATTACTCCCTGAGGATCCTAAGTATGGGGATCTGCGTTCAATAATTTTTAATGCTCTTATCTCAAGAGCCATCTTATTTATAACAAAAACAGGGCTCATAATAAGTTTAGAGTAGGGGATTTGGTTTTGTGCAGAGCACACACCGTAGTACTACATACGTTGATAAGTTGGCCAAATCTTATTACTACTAGAAAGGTCCTTAACAAATACAGTGTTTTCTCACTCATGTAACTACAGGACATGCTGACCCCCTCGCTGGAAAATATGTGACAATGACTAACCTTTCTTATTTGCAAAATACATGTCAATTTCGAGTCCCAAAATAGGGTTGTGTATTATTTTTGCAGTGTTTGAAGCTGCACAACCAACCTGCTTGTGTTTCTTTTTGTTTGAGGTGGCAAACTACACTGGAGAGAAAAAAAAACTGGTATAGGCGTGTGTATGCAAATAACAGAGGTATGGAACCAATCAGAGTAATGCGATGCGGTCGGCAGCGCCTATATAAGACAACAAACGTCTGGAAAAGTTGCTAGATCGGTTACTGCTGCTACAACGGCGGGTTATCAAGATTTAAGTGAGTTTGATTGTGGTCTTATAGTCGGCGCACGAGAGATGGGACATAGCATCTCCGAAAAAATTAGGATTTTCGCGTTCGGCCATTACACAAGTGTACCGTGAATATCGGGAATCCGGTAAAACATCAACTCTTCGACATCGCTGCGGCCGGAAAAAGATCGTGAACGAATGGGACAAACGATGACTGACGAGAATCATTAAACATGACAGACGTGCAACCCTTTCTCAAATTGGCACCGATTTCAATTCTGGGGCATCAACAAGTTCCAGTGTGCGAACTATTCAATGGACCAACATTGATATGGGATTTCAGAGCCGAAGGCCCACTCGTGTACCGTTGTTCACTGCACGACACAAAGCTTTACGCCTCGCCTGGGCACGCCATCACCACCATTGGACTGTTGATGACTGGAAACACATTGCCTGGTCTGACGAGTCTCGTTTCCAATGGTATCGGACAGATGGACGTGTACGAGTATGGAGACATCCTCATGAATCCATGGACCGTATATGTCAATAGGGGACTGTTCAAGCTGGTGGAGGCTCTGTCATGGTATGGGGCGTGTGCAGTTGGCGTGAAATGGGATCCCTGATACATCTAGATACGACTCTGAAAGGTGATATATACGTCAGCATCCTGTCCGATCACCTGCACCCTTTCATGTCCTTTGTGCATTCCGATGGACGTGGGCAATTCCAGCAGGACAATGCGACACCCCACACATAAGTTGCTACCGAGTGGCTCCAGGAACATTCTTCTGATTTTAGACACTTCCATTTGCCACCTAAATCACCAGACATGAACATTATTGAGCATACCTGGGATGCCTTGCAACATGCTGTTCAGAAGAGATCTCCATCGCCTCGCACTCCTATGGATTTGTGGACTGCCCTGCAGGATTCATGGTGTGAATTGCTTCCTGCATACCTTCAGACATTAGTCTAATCCATCCCACGTCGTCTTGTGGCACTTCTGCGTGCTCGCGGGGGCCCTACACGATATTAGGCAGGTGTACCAGTTGTTTTGCCTCTTCAGTGTATTAATCGATCCGTATTATAGAGCGTAAGTGATTATTTATTTATCAGTTGCGACAGAAAACTTTTTGCACCTCTTAACTTAAATTCTTTGACTCGATGTAAATTTCATGGAATCATGTTGTGTCCTAACACCTTTCCTTTCTTCTATGCACATGTTAACAACTGTGAAATCAAGCTATTTTTAGGCAAAGCCTATTTTGATCTGTTTGATAAAATGTTTGTAAGTCAATATTAAATTTTTCGGAAAACAAATTTGGTATGAATATTTGCTACAAACACTTCTATCTAAGTTTATTTTGTACAGAACGACTACTGAAGATTTTCTCCCATTTCTACAACCCTCAATAGCAGTGAATTTGTCAGTAACACCTCTGATTCTGATATCATAGGCATTTAATTCAGAAACTTTGTTTCAGTAAATTTGGTTATACTTTTCATCCAATCATTACCTGTCATTCAAATCCCTAAAGTTAACTCCTACATCAGTTCATGACATTTTTTCATCTTGGCCAAATATTTCCCCTTAACCAGATAAATCATGTTCATATTATGTTTGCGAACAAACCACATGGCAATGATTTCCATGATGCGCTAAATCTCCTCCGTACTTCTCACCAAACTGAACCAGATCACTTTGGAATTGGGGCAATTTCATTATCGTGCAATGTTGTTATCATAAATATGGTTTTTAGTATTTGTCAATGTTAAATTAGGATTTTGTTCGAAACCAAAAGTTCCACAAACAGATACTTCTCCTAGTTTGCCACAAAATGTAGTTATGGTAAATTTAACACCTGCATCTACGGAAACTACTAGTTGAATTTCCATTAGCTTTTGGTCTAGTGATATACACATTTGTTTGTGAAAATGGCAAAACCCAGAAAGAATGTTCCGAATGAATCCAAACATGGAGTAAGTGTAGAATAGTGCACCATCAATAAGTGAATACTACTGCAGAGAGATGGCGTACATTTACTCCCAGCAATGAATTATCTTGTGGCCAGAAAGCTCCGTGTAATGCCAAGCTCAGTCAGGGAAGAGCCATCAAACGAAGTGAAAGCAAATGCCAGAATGCCTCGTTGACATCAAAGGGCGCCATATCAGCTTGTGAGTGAGTTCGAACAGGGCAGAATGATCGGTCTCCGGGAAACAGATTTGTCATACGGTGACATGCTGCCAAGACAGTGATGCGTGTGTGGCACCAGTGGATAGAAGAGGGTCGTACACAGCGACGAGCGGGTACTGGACCACACATTGTGACCACAGAATTGGATGACTGCCATCTTGTCCACATGTCCGTAACAGACCATATATCCTCTTCCACAGTGTTGGCTCGACACTGGAGCATTGCAATGGGTGTGGACCTGTCTGCATCGATGGTTCGAAACCGCCTGCCGCGGGCTGTACTGGTGGCACGCATGCCATTTCGTCGGCTTCCATTGTACAAAAGCCACAAACCCCTTATAATGCAATAGGCACACGAACACTCGCTGGAGTGCAGATTCGCAAAATGTAGTCTTTTCGGACGAGTCCCGCTTCAACCTGTCCTACAGTGATAGCCACATATGTGTTAGATGCTACTCTGGTGACCGCAATCTGGCAGCCTGCATTGTGAAGCGGCATAGCAGACAAACCCCAAGTGTTATTGTTTGGGGCGCCATTGGATACAACATGCGATCTCAACTCCTACGTTTTGAGGGAAATCTGAATAGAAACTGCTATGTCAGGGAGGTTTTAGAGCCCATGATACTGCCCCTCCTTCAGGCGACTCCACATGCCATATTTCAGGAGGACAATGCCCGGCCACATGTGGAGAGCAATGGGCAAGCCTTTTTCAATGAACGACGGCTACCACTGCTTCCCTGGCCTTCACATTCGTCTGCCATGTCGCCTATCGAACTTGTCTGGAATATAGTTGGTCGGCGACTTGTTGGTCACGGTCCTCCATTAACACCTGTTGATGCTTTGTGACCTCGCATACAAACTGCGTGGAGAGATATTAACCAGAAACATATCCAAGTCCTCTTCGATTTCATACCACGGTAGTTAGGGGCACTGATTGCAGCATGTGGAAGCTTCACACCTTACTGAATTCTCAAGGACAGAGCTCATGTACAGTTCTCTAATCCTAATCATTTGTGTATTGTCAGATTCCCAACAGACCAGGTGACATACCAGGGGTTATTGTGTCTGAAAGAGCACTCGAAAACGTTAGTGATTCGGATTTCGAGGAGTGGCCACCACACATGTTATCTGAATTTAGTAGTCGTCCCAAAATAAGAACAGTATAGGGATCTATGTAGGTGGCTTAATTGTTGTTTGACACATAGTTTTTATTTTATTTAAGTTAGTTGATAATGGTTTTTATGAAATATTGGTTTGTTTGTTTCAATTGTAAATTTTTTAAATAGTGGACTTTAAATAATAATATTATTTAAAAAGATATATGTGTTTCCTTGTTGTTATTTGGTAAATATATTTTGTCATATTTTATATCGTGATGACATTCTCCTAGGCTCACCTACACTAAGTAACCTTATAAAACAAAACCTAACCTAATTCCTATTTAATTGTTATTTTATTTTCCATAATGTCGTGGAGGAATATAATGTACAAAATTAATGGCCGTAATCGAAGACCTATATTTATGAAATTTTCTTACCACACTTTTCAGATGTCAAATGATATACGATCATTTAAATCACATGTATCCTTCTTGGTGTTGCATAATTCACAAATTTTACTGTATTTTTTAAGTTTGATATGTTTGGTTTAGTGTAATGTTGTTGCTGTCAACAACTGCCAAATTGCCAACCGGATTCTGCTTTGTAGGATATTTTGGTGAGTTTATCCCTGTTTTATGGTATTAAATTTTCTGGTTATTTAGAATTGTGTTTGTGGAGCTTGCCAGCCCACTCTCCTGCTCTCCATTATGTAACTAAATTAAATGCAGCCAAACACGATTATAGTTTTTTCGGGAAAATACTTATCTAAAAATCTAATAGTAGAATATTTTTTCATTACAATATTGTAAAGCTCAACAGCAAGCAATTTACTAAATTTCTATGTAGCTCCTTACCTAGAATAATGCATAACAGACATTTGTTTTCGAACTTTATTATATGACAAACTAGCGAACCGGCCCCGCTTCGCCCGGGTACAATTGAGTTTTACATTGATACACTAATAAATAATTTGGGAAAAGACAATTCATTTAGGTGAAAACACAATTACAAAATTATACTATGTTGCGCCTAGGTTTTTAACTGATTACGGCACTCAAAAGGAAGGAAATATTTTTTACCCGATAGCCAAGAAATAGGGTATTGTTTTTGGAGTGTATCTGTAAAACTATCGCGTAGTTACCACATTTCCGCTTTCTAGCGTCGATGTATGAAAATAAAAACGTGAGTTTCATCAAGTTTTAACTTTAGAAATAAGTATAACTACGTACTAATTTTTGCGTTTGGCTGAGGGATCTTGTTCGATCACCAAAATTAAGCAACGTTCCCAGCGGCACACATTTGGATGGGTGACCATTTAGTGGCATAACATCTTAGCGCTGCCGGGCTTCGGAGGGCACGTTAAATATTCGGTCCCGGTTGTTATTAATTGGTAGCAGTCGTTAAGCCAGTTCAGAGGTCGTTGAGCAGCCTGTTAAACTCTGACACCAAAGGAAAAAAATATTTCGGCCACGTTCCCAGCCGTTGCAGAATTAATTTTTGTTGTTATTCCACAGTAATTGTACAATTTTCCGGGATAAAAAGTATTCTGTGTCCTATTCCAGGACCTTAAGTACCTACATACCAAATTTCATGAAAATCTGTTCAGCAGTCATGGAGCTGAGTGGTAACAAACATACACACACACAGACTTCGCATTTATAATATTAGTAGGATTTTAATAGTCACTTTGGCGACACTGGTGTTGGAACATATTATAAGGCTTAGCTATTATTTTTATTTGGCGATATAGATTCGTCACAAGAGAATATAAAACAAAACTTAAAATTATTATTACGATTATGTCAGTAAGGCAAGCAAAAAAAAAACATTTTTTTCAACGTGTTCATTTTCATGCAACTTAGTGCACAAAGTGCGAGTTGCCCGCTTTTATACTAGTGTGATTCGTAGCAATCATGCATCTTTATTTCTGTACGTTATGTTGAAAATGTGCAAGATAAGCCTTTTTGGTTCTTTTCGTTAATTCCACCATCATGTGAAATACATACCTAATTTGTTCTGGAAATATACACCGCTATTTATGGCGTAGTTTCGCTTTCTGGACCCGCTTAGAGTAAGTAACGCATCATAATTGCTGTTATTTTCTCTGTCATGTTTGTTTACCCTTACCTTATTGCTAAGTATTTGAAATCCCTAAATAGGTGGTCGGCGAGTACGGGGGAGACATTTGAGGTTCCCTACTACACCATGTGCCTGCTTTAGTAGTGGAGTTATGCCATGTAGTATAGTATGCCTTTTGTGGCAGTGAACCCCGCCTGGCCAGCTCAACTTTGGTGTTTCGTGCTCGGTCTACAAATCAGATAACTCACTAACACAAACTATTTAAGTATGATTGCATGAATTATTTCAATCTGGAAGAATGCTTTCCAGTCTTTGTAATGAAAAGTTTGTGTATGAAATGTAACAACAAAATGTATGTTTTTGAGTGGCTGTTTTATAATTTTGTTGCAAAATTTTGTAATTAACATATTTTTCTATAGTTTGTATGTGGGGACCACAAAAAATTTAAAATAAAGTAAAAATAAAGTAATAACCGCACAATAATAAAAGGGCCTGCCTATAGTTTTCTTGAAACTATTGATATTAAGTGTTTATTAATGATACAATTTTTAATGTTAGTAATAAAAACACAATTATAATAGTTTCGTTTGAAGTACAGACAGACCTGTATAATTATTCTGTTATTTGTTTATTTTTGTTTTATTTTATTTTACTGGGGTACCTCACGTGCAGACTATTAAAAAATACACTGTCGACAACATTTTGCAACAAAATTTTTCAACAGCCATGCAAAAATTTAAATTTTTACGTGAGATTTTATTTACATTCTGTTCAATACAAAGGCTGGTATGCATACTTCAAGATAGAAATAATTAATATATAATGTATAGAAATTATATATTTGTATTAATTTATTTCTGTTATGCAGGTAACATACGAGCATGAATGCGATCCTTAAATAAACATGACTCACCCCGAAATTTTAATTATATAATATTTTTAGAATGCCTGTGTATAACATGTCCATGTTACTTTAATACCTACAAAGTTATTGAGTACTTTCTGAAGGAGAGCGTACTGTAAAGTGCTAAGAATGTTAGCTAGCTTATGGCACATGCTAAATTGTAACAATGATCCATATTTGTACTCCCTTTCTTGCTTCTCTTGTATGTTGGGTTTAGAGCTATTCTTTTTCGGATTAGGCCTATCCTTACCTGAGAAAAATGTATCGCCCTACGCATGCGGAAGGAAGGAAGGGAAGTATGGTATATAACTCTGGAAGCAGAGCATGGTTTCATTGAACACATTGTGCATGCCTCACATACACATACCGTGCTTCCATTTGCCGTTGGTGACATGAATGGTAATGCTAATAATATAATAGTTATGATTTCATTAATTTTATATTTGTTGTTCAAGTTGTGTTTTAGGCTTTTATTCCATTGTTCTCATCATGACAGTCATTGTTCCAGAGTTCCTCCTTAAAAATAAACTAATGTGTGATTGTGCACTGTGTGGTGTACAACAAACACAAATACCGCAGTTGCCCTGCGAAAAGCTTTTCTCTCAGATCTTCAGTCTGACACCCTTGTCGAATTGGAAAATGTTACTGATTTAGATGTGGTAAGTGAGTACAAAGTCTGTGCTGTAAAACAACTGTCCTTGAGGATTTGTTGGACAACATTTATGATGAAAATAGTAGACAAACTTTAACGCATGTCATAAATAGGTTAGTCAATTTGCACATTAATGGTATTAATTTTTTGTCATCACAAGTTGACAATCTCTCCGATGTGCAAAAATCTCCTTTATTCACTATTGTTGCACATGTTGAAGCCCTGCACCCTAGTGTAGATATAAAGGAACCTCAGTTATCCCTGGCCTCTGGTGAAGATCAGTGTGCCTCCCTGGGGGTTAGCACACCTACTTCCAGCACCTCTGTGTCAAGTGTACATAACCCAGTGAACTATGCTATATCCTTGCCCACCTTATCATGCTTTCATACCACAGTGTCAGTTACAAACCAAATTGTTTTCACCTTAGCTCACACCACTTAAGTATTCTAATTCGTGCACATTTAGCTGTACTTTTTCTAAAGTGATGTGGTGATACCTGCATATAAAAGCATGGAGGAAATTTTTTAGAAACAATATCAATACTATCATACATTAATCAAGTTTTTACCATTTCACTATGGTGGCAGCGGTAGATTATCATATTTTAAATTGACGTTTCCTACATGCTATGATATGCTGACCGAACATCTGGTGGTACACTGATACTCGCTTCTAGAAGATTTTCGAGCTCCGAAAATATATTTGGTGCCGACAGAGGCGATGGTCACATGTATAATATATGATTCATCGACCCTAAGGACATACGTAGCGACGATGCGGAGCCGTCTAGTGGCCAACCGCTAAACCAAAGTTGTTGGGCGACTGTAGCACATTCTAGCTACTCATATCGTTAACAAACATGACACCACCCGGGTGGTGAACCACATAAAAGAAGCAGCAGTCAATGGAAAACAATCGTGGGCGATTGTAATAATACCACCATTAGCAGGAAAATACAAGATTGCATCTGCAGGCAATCATTTTAATGCAATTTGCTTCTTCACATAATTAATTAATGCACATTATTGAGAATTAGCATAATTGCAAATGTGCATAATAAGATGATGTAATCCAAAATGGCGACTGTGCTGTCTTCTTAGGTGATGGTTATGAAATCATTCAAGATAGTGGCCAAAGGTCAAGGAAATTCAATATGGCTGCGATGACATCATCCAAAATGGCCTTCAATTTCTGGAATCCCCTACCATCTACCTATGTCCCCAGAGCGTCTATTCCTTACATAGTAATCGTGTCGAGTTGAGTGACATGATATTTTGCTTAGTTATTACTCTTTTAAGAATTGTTATTATATATGTAATTTAAGTATGGCTAGTGAAACGTATATGATATCAACTTTGGATGGCAACAAGCACCTAGCGAAACCAATAAATGATTTAATTTGAATGACACGATATCAAACAGCATTACAAATTGTTATACACAGCATTCAATTATTCGGAATACTTTAATAACTGACGTAAATACATACGGATGTTTTGCATTGTCAACACGATTTGAAGAAACGTCTTTCTGTTTTGCTTTTCGATAATTTTGTGTACAAAGCTATGTGCAGAAAACATCAAAATTACTTGAAAATTAAATTGTTCATGGAAAATATGCTATTCAATAAATATTTTAGTTACTTGTGACTAGGCTCTACGAATAATTGGTTTTATTCACAGGTATGTGATAAACGAACCATTTATTGACAACAGTGGACCCAGCCTTGGATCCTTAGCTGTATACCTACGAACTACAGACAAGACTGGCCACCATGTCATGAATCCAATATGGCGATTGTACAATCATCAGGGTCCTGAATGGAGATATGCCCAGGCACTGATACAAGATTCTAATGATCACATGGTAAGACTGTTTAAAAAAATTATATTTTGACTTGCATATGTCATAGTGTTAGGACGTTAACATTCCAACTATCATCTAGATAGCTGAGTTATTTCATCATAAGTTTAACTAGATTAATTAATCACATACTTCCACATGAAATGGAAATCTAAATAGGTCACTACAATTTTATTAAATTAACTTACATTAAAGACACAGAATTCAATAGATATAAACAAAATTCATAATATTTAAAAATATAAAATTCAAAGCAAGGAAGAAATGACACCCTTAAAAGTACTGCCTTACCATTTGGAAAGGAGTTGGGATCATATGATGTCATTAATATCTGTGTTTTATAATAAAGTCAAATTTTTTATGTCTTGCTCTTTTCTAGATTTCTGTTATGTGCCTAATAGCTTTTCAAAAGTTATTATAGGCAGTTTTTGCTTCATAATGACATTTTTATATTTAGTAAATAACATCTGATTTATGTTCAGTAATTTTTTTTCCCAAACTATTATGAATATGTCCTTTTAATCATACTAACGATGCATTATAGACGGTTTTTACTACAAAAGTTTCATGAAAAGTAACACTTGTTTTAATGGATTTGATTTGCTATGATTATTTAAGTTCTATAATTACAATCACTGGAATGCAAAATACCTCTATCAAATAATGAGTCGAATTTTATTATAAAAATTCTTGGTTATTTTACAAAATCATTTTAGAGTATCTTATAATAATTTCGACTTGTATTATCACTGTAATCAAGATACATTCAAGGAAAAAATTAAGTATCTTTAAACAAATTCAGTTCTTTCTCTGGGAAAAAATCCTGCTTAAGGTTATATAGAAATCAGATTAAAACCGTTGCGCACTCTTCAGATGGCGCTACTGGCAGTTGCCGAAGCTAACATTTCGTCTGAGAAGTATGCAACTGATATAAACACGGACTATTTGGTGCCCCGTTGCAAATAAGATTGGGAAGAGGTTATGGGGGCAGCTATTGAGCTGTGGTTGTCTGGAGATAATGAACTGTGAATTATGATTACATTCTCAGGACGACCAACACTGCTTTAGGTTCATGTTAAGCCTGATGACAGTAGCTTATGAGCTCGACAGTAATAGTGAAGTATTGTCGGTATTTCATAAATATAAATAACATCACATAAAACTAATGCATATCAGTTTCAAAACAAAAATGATAAAATTTTCCTTATAACAGAAAATGTTCAACTAGTATCATTCAATAACTAAGGATAACTTGCAAACTAACACTTATTAATCAATGCACGATACATCATGATTGATATAATTTCCATTATATAATAATGGTTAATACATTTTTAAAGTATCATATTTACTGTAAGTAACCATCAAAATATGAGCTAACAGCGAAGCGATTAACATGCCTGGCTTGTAATCACATTTAATTTTAACATATTATATGCAAATAGACTCACTTGCAAAAAGAAAAGATCACACTGAATGTGCCATCGCAGAGTCACGTAAGTGGCTGCAGGTGCAGGGCATGGTAATGTGTATATATATAACATGAAATATTGTACAGTCGAACAATGTATTGTAGAAGACCAACAATTGCAGGATGCATTTAGTATGATGTTGGAGCACCCATAGTATGGACAAAGATGGCGATACAGTCGAGCGTGGAGGCATAGATATGTCAAGTATTCTTCTGAGGAAGATCCTGCCACAGCTGGCATAAGTGATCTTCCACATCCACCATAGTTACTGTTGGCTGAAGTTGCCGTCCAATCTGGTCCAAAACTTTCTCAATGGGTGAGAAGTCTGGGAACCTTGCTGGCCAAGGAAGAATGTTAATATCATGAAGGCATGCCAAATATACCCATGATGTGTGAGGCTGTGCATTATCCTGCTGGAAAATGGGATTTGCCAAGCTGCACCAGGGAACGTAGCGGAGAAGTTCCTGGATGTATCACCGTGCCATTAGGGTTCCTTCGATCACCACCAATGGGATGCAGCAATTGTAGGAAATTACACCCTATGCAATGATACATTTCGTTGGGGTGGTGCACCACTCTACAATGAAGTGTGGATCACAGTATTGACCAGGATGTCTCCAGACTCAAATTCTGCGATCTTCTGTATCAGGATAGAAACATGATTCGTCGCTGAACAATGCTCGTTGCCAATCTGCAAGCTGAAATGCTGCCCATTCCGGGCAAAAGGTCACATGAGCTTGGCGATGCTCAGGTGGTAATGGTAGAAGTCGTAATTGATGCTGCGATGTCAGATCTCGCTCTGCTAACTGCCTGGATATGGTAGTGGTGGACACAGGTGTATCCCCAGTTACTGTGGTATGTCCTTGGATGATGCGCAGCGATGCCTGCAGAGAGCTTACAGGCTGTCGCACGATGAAACGATCCTCCCTGCTGGTTGTATGTTGGAGTCCACCCGAGCCTTCTCTACAGGCGTATGTGCCCTCCCATTCTCACTGCATCAAACAACGACTCACAGTGTAGGCATAATAGTTAAAGGGGCGAGCAATGCGTCGAAACATACAACCTGCCCCTCGGGGGCCATCGATGCGGCCTCTCTCACACTCATTCAGCTGGTCAAAGGCTTGTCGAAAATGCCATCGATGTATGCTGCACACTCACTAAATGTGACTGTGTGTCTCACAATGCACTCGCTGCTACTAGGGCCTTATTTGGTGTCTTGCAGCTATACATTATGGAGGTTTATGTACACCTCCTAGTGACACATACGCACAAGCAAATTGCATTAAACTGAAATGGGACACATTGGGCTGTGACGATACTGTGTGGCAATATTTGTATTCCTCGCACAATTTGTTCATAGTAATCAATATTTTGCAACTAAGTGTATTTCAAAATACCCCATCCCAGTGCATTTTTTTGTGACCAGCCTAAAACCAGACACATTATTTTGACCGTTGCAATATGTCTTTTCTGGGTAATGCAAGGATATAAGTATTTCCCGTTGCTAATCATTGTGTTTTCTCTCTGATGACATTCCATCGTTTGGTTTTCAGAGGACATGTGACATTTACTTTATGTTTGATTTTTATGACTTTGCATACCATTACCCTTTGATTAATTATTGTAGCATATGTTTGAAAACTATATTATTTTACTGTCAAGCTGCTCTTTGGGTGTACACATGTGTGTCATGGTTAATCCTAACATCCATCCGAACTCTCCCAGCAACCTGGGTGTTATTCTCTATATCAAAATGAGTATTTTCTACTCTACTTTTCTAAGCCATTTTATAGCAGCTCTACAATATATTAACTAAAGATTACCTCCTGTAGGGTAGCAGCTGGGAAGAGAGACTGTGTATCCCTTTTCGATGTCCCTCCTTCTGCATAAGCCCCCATTCATTCTGGATAGTTGGCATTTAATTCTTATGTTCCATGTTCCATTATCAAGTCCATATATTTCCAGTTTCATTTACTCTGCTTCCTTGCCTAGGTAACTCTTTCTCCATTATTCATGTTCCTTGTATGTTGCCATGTCTGCACCGTGTCTTATAGCCTCTCCAGAGAGGGGGACAAAGCCCCCAAACTCGTCAGTTGCCATCTGACGAGTCCTTTGTAAGTTCTACGTATTTGCACTGGGATTACCCAGGCTGTGTAGTGGGTCCGCTCCCACTACAACATTTATGTAGCGGTTTTACATTTTTACAATTTAGTTGAGCGGGTCTGGTCCTAGCATCAGTGTTTTTATAATGGTTTGAATCTTAATATTCAGGTATAGTATCATTTTCAAGGAGGATTATCTTACAATTATTGTGTATCATTTTGTATCCACAGAACAAACTCTTTCAATATTATAGAGATTTCCTTGCATATTTCTCCATTCATTTTTCCTTTGCTTTGTTGAACGTCACATTAATTTATATTAGTTATTCTACAGTATTCAATTCTTAAGTCCTCAATCTCAGGACAATCTTGTAGTACATGTAGAAATGCGTCATCATTGTTGCATATCCTACTGAGATGTGAATCTACCAAACTAAATCTGTTAAAATTTGATTTGAAATTTCAATGTCCTGTTAACATCTTCGACAGGGGATTATCATTTGTTATTCAGTGATAGCAAACACTATCCCAAACGTAAGGCTCTGTACTTTGTTCTCCCCTTCTCCGAGGCGTCCCATCTCTCCTGCCAGAGTTCCAGAATTTATCTTCTAACTTCATTCTTTCTCGCTGCAGACGCAAATATTCGACCATCTTCATCCATTAAATATCCTCGTTCTATTAACAACATAACGAGGGGGATTATTCCAATTATCACATGCAGTGCTTAAGTAGATGTTGTCCTGCAAGCAGTGCAGCTCCCTTTATCTACAGTAGTTGTCTCTGTGTATACACTTATCTGGCTTTTTCGTACCGCACTACAGATCTGTATAATGCAATTGCCAGGAAGACACTCTTGTACATTGTTTTCATGGTTTAAAACCACAATCCCCATGATGTTGTGGACACTGCTCTCATCTTCTTGAGAAGGCTTACAGCTATATACATGATGTATTTGATGTAACCCTGGAAGCATAGCTTGCTATCCAATACCACTTCATTATTCTTAACTATGCTCTTTATATTTACTGGTATTCCCTTAGGTCTTATTCTTGGCGATGTTTGAAATCTTCCCTTTAGTAGCATTGCATTGGTTTTCTCCACAGAGTATTCCAACCTCACTATATTTCCCCATCTCTCAATGTACTGTAATATTTCTTCTTTTTATCTCAAATTCAGCTCAACACTATGCTGGAATTATCACAGGAGCATCATGGGAGTAAGCAAAGATCTCACTATCTTCTATCGGTTGCAAATGCGGTAGTGAGTCAAAAAGGACGTTCCATAAGACAGGCACTAGGACAGCTCCCTAGGGAAATCCCTAAGACAATGTCTTCCATACACAAATGTTGTTTTCTTTGTACTGACATACTGTTCACAAAGTAATTAATTAATATCGCATATATGTTAGCTGCGCACTCCTCTCTCAGCTGCAAAACCACTCCTGGCCACTTCTGTCAAAGAAATTTCCCAAAACATAAGATTGTTGACAAGATTTTACCTTTCGAACCACATCAAGCATAGCTATTTCTGTTTTCCGTACCCCTAACTTTCCAGAAAGTGTATTGTTGCTTATGGAGTCCCTTGGTTGCTTCTAGAAAAACTAGTAATCTTTGGCTTACTAGCTTTTCCAGAATTTTTCTCAGCACCAGCAGTAACGCAAGGGGTCTGTATGGTTTTACGTTGGTTGGGTCTATATTTCCCCTTCGAGATAAGATCTTGAGGATTTCATTATACTAAATATTTGGGAGGACTACATCATATAGACCATAATTCATTAGTGCTAGTAGATCCTTTCTTAACCTGGAGTACATTCTTTTGACTTATCCAGAGGTTATTTTACCATATTCAGATGCCTTCTTATTTTCCAGCTTCTTCACAATTCCATAAAGTTTTTCTAACTCAAATTTTGCAGTATGTAGTATGTCTGGTAACTGTATCAGTTTTTCTCTTTGTATGATGTAATTCTTCTTTACCTTCTTTACTTTCCTGTGGTAGGAAAGTTTGAATGGCGTTTTCTTAATTTTCCTGCTGACTGAACATCACACTTACCTAGACTCTTAGGCTCTCAATGTTTTGGTAACACTTAAATTTATTTGCGAGTATTTAATACACTTGCCCGCATGAATCTTTATTCCTTTTCTGGGTTAAAACAATTCTGCAAGATTCTCTTTTTTTTTCATTCAGCATTCTTGCATATGTCCTCTTCGGATTTTGGTATTCATCAACAAAATTTAGTCTCTGAGTCTCATCTCTGCTTCCTTTCAAGTTTTATCTTATCTTCTGCACTTTTCGTCTCATATTTCCCAGATATTATTCGCACCATCTGTTTATTGGGAAACCAGAGTTGGAGTAGAGTGGAGAGATTTGGGTGGCTTTTAATATAGATGTCTTAAGAGCTGACGAGGGTGTAGCTAAGTGAACATGGAGAAGCACAAGAATGCAATGGCAGGGGAAACCGATGATACCCGAGAAATCCCACTGAATAGTGGCATCGTCCAATACGATTCCCATGTGCGAATACCAGGGTTGGAAGCTTGTAATGTTATGTTACATGTGCCTTGGATAACTTCCATTATATATAATTCCCTTTGGTGCAGATATTCCAAGTATTCTAGTTGGTAACTCTGAAGATTATACATTATAATCTCATCTAGTCTCATCCAATCTGTATACCTATGAATACATCTTGTTTTAGGTACACATCCATATTATTTGGGGGTAGGTGTATATTTAATATCGTACATAAAAAGCCGATGATCACTTGATAAGTCCTCAGATACTCTCCAATTCGTAACTTGTCTGGCAAACTTTCTTGATGTCAGTCACGTCCAGGAAAGATTCTGTATTTTGAGCAGGGGAAACATATTTGGGGAGAGATCCAGGTTCACTGACGACACGAAAGTCATTCGCTAGTAAGTAGCGATCAATCTCCATGCATCGGATGTCTGTGACAGGGCAATTCTACTGTCCAGATTTAGCATTTACATAAGCACTTATCATGCATTCCCTACCAAGTACTCCAATCCATTCGTCCCACTTTTCAAGATGGACTCGGAGAGCATCAGAGTATTGGAAGAAGAAGCTGGCCAAATATGTGATAGATGTTCCCAGTTCTATAAGAACACAAAACCTGATGACTGTTGGACAAATTGTCAGTTGTCATAAAGTTAAAATTATTTCTCGTCCAGATACCTCTCATTGGGTTATCACCAAATTTGATGACTGTTAATTGCAATCCAATCACTAGTCAACATAAGCCATTAGGTTCTTGCATTAGTACGAAATCGAGATTTGTTTCATTAAAACTAATCAATACTTCTGCTGTTGCAACCGCCGATCTTTTCAGGTTGATTTGCCCCACATTTATTTTAATTGGAGAATTCATTGCGCCCTGTAGTACCACCCTTAGAAGGGTGCTTCCTCGTATTATTGGAATTTATTAGAATCGACTCGATGATTGTACTCCTTTTTCTCTCGAAGGCAATAAAAAAAAGGGGTTTTCTTTATTGCTTTTACATTTATCTTTTTCTTTGTATTTGTGCCCTTCCATTCCCCAGGTAAATCGTATTTCCTTAGTCTTGCAATGTTTGTTCTGATGCCTATATTGTTCGCACTTATAGCACCTCATTGTAACTAGAAACTCTCTGACTTTGCAGGCTGCATAACCAATATAAATCGTTTCCTGACTGATCAGTAAATTTCTACACACAGACTGGCATCTGCTTTGTGAAAATTTATTTCTTGATTCCTTTTTCCTATATGTTTTGCTTCTAGATTCTGGCTACCAATTCCTCATTGTCTTCTTTCCTTCGGACATCATAAATTATTAAATTTCGGACCCTTTTCCTTGGGCCCGTCCAAACGAGGTTTCAGTGACTTCAATTATTTACTTGCCGTTATTTTAACTTATTTCGGCTTCGTCACCTTCCTCTATGAAAACACCTTCACTTCTTACTTTCCGAAAATTCTTCCCCTTGCAGCCATCCTCTACAGAATTAACTATTTCCGAGATATTATTATTTATTTCTTCACTACTTTATCCCTATTTTTCTGGACATGTCAGCATTATTTCCTAGGAGATTTACCTAATGTATTATATTAATCGCCGCCCTTGTCAATTGGGTAAATATTGGTTTTGGTTTATCCACTAGTTGTCTGTTTTTTTTTCTGTACTTGATCTATTTCTCATACAAAAATCCAATATCTTAATGTATCCTTGCAGGAAATAATAACTTTGCAGTATCATGTCGAGGTAAGACTTTAGAAGGTACACTTTAGGGAAAAGAAAATTTGCGTTTTCTTTGTTTACAATTTTCTTTTCCAAAATGCAATAACCAATTACTTTCACAAAGAGGGTGCCAGTCTCTGTCTTTACTCTGTCCAATTCCTCCATCTTATTACCTGGGCCACCGTCAATGCCCATGCATTCGCCATCCTCAGAACCATCATAGTAATATTTATTGATTTTTTTTTTTTTCAAGATTTCCTGTTCAGGATATCCATGGATAAGCAGATGGACCGCTTTCATCCATTGTAATATTTTATCTATAGGTTTTTCAATGTGTGTCCAGTTAGCATCTGCATTTATCATTATGCTCAAGGCATATAATCACGGAGATTTGGGCACTTTAGAAGGTGGGGTGGGTAACTATTAAATTCTCTCGGATTTTGTCTCATAGAAATTTGTTCAAGTTTATTTAACAAAATAAAACTATCACTCTCTTACCTCATTGTCACAATTCAACAATAAACTTATAAGATAAACACTAAAATATGCATTGTTTCACTTCTGTAATCTCAAGTGTTTAATAGCAGTTCATTAGCCGTCCACATTTCTTGCCGGCATTTCCAGGCAAGAAGAGCTGCTTGCTGACTCTCCTCATCCGCTGCTTCGAAGGTTGGTAGTTAGCTGTTCGCTTCGATTCCGGCACCCGTATTGCGCTGACCGCATTATGCTGACAACGGAAAACACACATACACTCGTGGAAAGACACATGCCTACATCAGGCACCCTACGTACGTCCGTCCTGTACAGGCTCAAATAAATGGCGACTGTCACAGCATTTACTGTCTCAGTTGCAGCTCAAAATTTTAACTCATAGCTTCGGGATAACAATAACTAATTACTAATCGAGATCTCTTGTTATAAGCCACTGAAAAATTATTCTGTGATGCCTGATTGCCTAAAGGATAGTTAACCATATTGCAAATCCTCGTTACTCAATCAATGGGAAAAGTACAAATCTCTCCATATCATTTAGAAGTACGAGATAACACTGTAAATTTTCAATCCTTATTTTTATTGGAAATTTCTGTATATAAGACATTTTTTTTTTAAACCAGTACTGTTTATTGAACTAAGAAATATTTTATCTGAGCTAATGTGTGTTTTTGAATTATTTTTCAGGCGAATGTAAATGTAATCCACTTTACATACATATTTTAAATGCGTTATCGTAAGATTTAAGAAGCGCGTGGGTATGAATCTAAACAATAGCTTGTTTGTTTGAATACGTTGGTTGTTTTGAACCCTCCAAGAACATCTAAACTAAGGTGTTCAAAGTGTACACTATCCCGAATAATTTAAATCTTTAATAATTCTCTCCGGAATAGCAACTATATTTATTTCAGTTCTTTTTACATTAAAGTTCTTGAATTTTCAACATCTTTTCTTTGGACATAAGTGCCTATTTGTTGAGATACTGGACAATTTCCAGCAACTGGAGACGCATCCATGATCAATCGAACAAATTTACTCATACCTTGCCCAACCTTCTAACTCAGAGTAAACCACATTGCAAGGCAGAAGTGCAGCCAACTTTGTAATGGAGGTTGGCACAAAATACATAATAGCAACAAATTAATATCTGCAGAAAGCTTTAGTGCCCTAAAGCATAAGTAAAAATCAAGGCTTTATTTAAGTTTGATGGTTATAGAACTTTAACGCCAAATAATCCTTGCTTAAGATATCTAGAGTTTTTAAGGTAATTATAAATTAATAAAAAAAATGTTTGCACCTGTAACAAAAAAAGTAATGTCACAATTAACAAATGTTACTGATATAACTAAAGAACCTACTTTCCTCTACATGAGTGTAAATTATATTTAATTAATTTCTTAAAATCTTAGGTAGTAGGTAAGCCCTGACATATCGTTTACATCAATTTCATTAGAAATGAAACGAGAAACATATGCAACAATAGTGAGACAATTATAAATACATGCATGTCTTACCAGGTACTCGAACCCAGAAAACCTTGTATCATAAGCTAGCCTCCAATTAACTGCATTTCGAAAATATAACTTGGAGTATCAACTCTGGATTTAATAACTCTAATATATTTTATGATATGGTTTACTAACCTAAAATTTAAACAGGGCCCTCATGTTAAAAAATACTTCTCTGAGAGACTTAAAACACGTAAGTTTACATTGCCTACCATAGCACTTCATGTGTGAAGAATTGGGTGGAAATGAGTTTATTGGTCCCTGAGATATGACATAAAAACTTTATTTTTTTGTTTGGTAGTATCTTGAAATACTGCCTTATAAAAAGGTTTTGTATACAATGCTTCTTATAGATACTGTCAGGATAAAAATTTTGCTGAATTTGGTGAAATTGTTTAATAGCTACGACAAAATTATAAGAATATTCACATTTCCATCATTTTGAAAAACACTTTAATTATGTAAGATTGCATGGTCTCCTATACCACTGATGTGTAACGCATATAGGAAGTAGAAACCTCAATGATACTCCCCGCGAGCGCCTACAATTTGACATGTGTTGCGGAACATGTGGACAGCCAGGACAGGTCAACCCAGAGGACGGATACTCAGTTAGACTTGTCGCTGCAGTGCGGGACCTCTCTCCCCCACCCCCTAGCAAGCCCCATGAAATTTGTACATGCCGAAGAATGAAGAGATATGCTGGCGATTTCCGCCACGAGAGACGGTAATACACATGCTGAAGGGTGATAAGCGCAAGAGAAAACAGCTGAGAAGCTTGGAAGTAGTGCCACGAGCACTCCTCCCCCCTTAGCAAACCATGGGGCAACTTGGACATGCGCCATGGAAGGAGAGGTGACAGTGTAAGCTTTATAGGGCAGGTCATGCCCCCCCGCCTCCAATCTACAACAACCAGGGCACATGAATGAAGTGTTCTTTTGTTTTGCACACTTCCTCCTCCTCCTCCCTTCTCCCAACAAGGGAATACGCTGATACCTCCCCAGTGCTATGGCATATGAGTAGGTATTGATTCTGCTCTCAGCGTAAGGCGCCAGCAATTGATGCTAACCCTCAGTGTCAGGGCGTAGGAATATGTTGATGCTACTATCCCTAGGTCCAATTTACCAAATAAATTCACCTTCTTTGCAGATTAAAATATGTCAGTTTTATTTTCGCTTAACAGGTTAACTTCTACATGAACACACGAGACAACTCTCCCCCACCCCCCTAGCTACGTAGGCTATGTAGGGCTTGACGCTGCGATTTGTCCCATGGGGAGCAAGGTTCGTCACACTTCCTGTATGTCTCTACTTAGCTGTCTCGAGGCGATGGTTGATCTCCCAGCCGGCGACTTCGGGACTGCTCCATCACTCGGTGGACGGACTGCGACTCCTGTACTGCGACCGTCCCTCGCTGACCGGCGTTGACGTCTCGACGTCTTCTCTTGGACTCGTTCCTCCCAGCGCCACTCCGCACTCCTCGCTTCACATCGGCCGATTGCCCCGTTCCTTCATTTTACTCGTGTTTTTGTAAGCTCGTTCGCCATATTAAACTCGCATCATCTCTGCACGTGGTCGGGCTGACCGCCGTGTCCTCTGGGTCGTAAAACACGTGTTCGGCGCTCCAGCTACCCGCACGTGCTGGCATACTTGGTGGTCCCTTGATTCTGGCATAGAAGTTTAAGTGCTCCGTCCTGCACGTGCTGGGACACTTCGTGGGCCCCTTGGTCGGCACAGTGTTTCTCCTGCCTCCGGATATCGCGTCGCTATTATCCTCACACGCTCGCCAAAAGCTCTCATCAATTATTGCGGGCGTCCCCTTGTGGCTGCGAGACACAGTTGTGTCTGCCTTCCTCCGCATGTGGACCCTACACCACGTGTTCATTCCACCTTGGAATCCTGGCGCCATTCTTCTAGCATGCTCGCCAAACCCTTTATATTTATTGCGGTAGCCAGCCTGCGAGTTTCGACAGAGTGTGCCTTCTGACTAAAAATGTCTGTCAGGACGCGGGACGCGTCAACGCGTATACAGTTTTAGGGAGAGAGTCAAGAGCGGATATAAGCAAATTTATGACAGAAGAGGGAATCAGTTTTTATCACCGTGCCGAGAGAGTCAGTTGCATCGGGAATCATGAGAGGATGTCGGGACGAGAGGATAGCATCGAGGAGCGAACCCACATCAGCAGTCGAGGGGAAATGGCACCAAACGCTGGCTTTTACAAGGCCGCCCACATCGCCGGACCTCATTCAGCCGACACATACCAAGCACTACAAGCAGAGCTAAGTAACAAGTCGTCATTCAAAGAAGCCCCTCCCCCACCCCATGGTGTCGCCCACAGTAAATCCGAGTTAGTTAAATAGAGTCCTACACCTCCGAAGTGTTTCTGTTTATTTAAACTCGAGACAATATAACCTACCAGTAAAGTGAAACACTGAAAGACTACATTATTGATATACCCTCAACCTTCAAGGCACCTTATATTGTGTGCCATCTAACATTAACTGAGGACCCTACTACCCACTCTGTACACCACATGTGGGGAGTAGCGTCACCACTAATGGTGTTCAAAATTAGGTGGAAATTAAATGAATTATTCTGGAATTATTGCAAAATGTTTAATTTTCTCACCCGGCACTATTTTGCAAAAATGCCGGTAAAAGAGGATCTCTATGCATAATTTATGCTTTTAATTAATACTCTTAATGTACAACATTTTTGTAAATTTTGTAAACATTTTTAATATATATATACATAACATTCTTACCTAAATTATTTATATAAACGCCTTTAAAAATGGCCTGCCGCACCTAAAGCATGTTAGTTTACATACCCCACTCTAGCACTTCTTGGATGTAAAATCTGGTGGGATTCAGTTGAGTAATCATTGAAAAATATATGGCATAAAAACCTCCTTTTTTTGTGACGATCTTCATAAGTGAAGGCTAAAAATAATGTTATATTAGCCCATTCGATGATTGTCATAGATACTGTAATATACAAAATTAAGTTAAGCTCGGTTTCGTAGAAATAGTAAACTAAGCTAAATTGCCATTAGAGCCGCCACTCTGAAAATAAGTATCTGGCATAATTAAAACATACAAATTTATCTTTGCCAAATTTATTGGGAGTCGATTTACTGTTTCTAGAGATATAACATGCCACCTTTATTTATTTGTGTAGCACAATCTTACAAAATGTTTGGACAAAAGTGACTATATTCAGACACAAATTATGCTTATAATAGATAATTTCAGCATACAAATTTTATGGAAAATTTTTGAACAGAATGGTAAACATAACAAATAAACACAAAATATTAGTATGGACGCCATTTTTAAAATAAGTGCCCTATAAAATTAAATCCGATAAATTTACATGTCCTACCACAATATTATTTACTGCCATATTTGGCAAGAATAGGTTGAGTAGTTTTCAAGATGGTGTTATCTTCCAAAATGGTTGACCGACAACAATATTCAATGCTTATGTAATGCAATGCCAACATACGAAATTTGGTTTAAATCGGTTGGATGGTTACAAAGATATGACATAATGCTAAAAAATTTAATGGCCACCATTTTGCAAGTAAGTATCCAGTATTGTCAAAAACTATTAAATTAAGATGTCCTTACTAAGAACTATGTGTCCACCGAGTTTGGTGAAATGCAGTTGACACGTTCAAATGTTTTTAGGGGGACACACACACACAGGAAAACACACACACACAAGGACTCACAGACAGGAAAGTGATTTCATAAGCCTTTATTACCTTCAGAATGTAAGCTAAAAACAGTATCATGAACAAAATAACGATAATATTATTTCAGTTACTGCACATAATGTACAAACAATTTTTTATTAATTTGTTCGAAAGATTTGTATGTATTTGAGAAGATGGGTGATTTTTTTTAAATTACTTATCCAAATACTCAGGAAATTATTACAGCTACAATAGTTTACTAATCAAAATAATACTTACCGTTAAAAAATTTCACTTTAGAGATACTGTAGACAGAAACATTCTAGTATTTCATCTTGTTCAGAAGAACACCTTACTTCTTCAAGAGGACCGTGTGAGCTAGTTCGCAAATTTTGTATTGTATAAGTGCAAAATTGGAAGATAAGCAAATATGTAGAAATAATTAGCACCCAGAGTTATATAGTTTTTTTTGCTTAGGTATGTCCAATGAATGTACATTGCGAAAATATTTTGAACACATGATTTGTCTTATATTATGTGTATATATATATATATATATAGGGAGAGAGAGGGAGAGAGAGAGAGAGCCTATATATAACAAATTAATATATGAACCAATGAACATCGCATATTCGATGCGACAGGCGTTTTCATTTACATATCCTGTCGATCTTTATATTTAAAGCCTAGTCGCTACAATCACCTGTAAAACATAACACATCGTAGTTAGTATCGCCAGTTCAAGAAAAACACAGTAAAAATGAGTACACAATAAAATATTATTATATGGTATACAAATTTGATTAATGTAATTTTCATTAATCACATGATTATTGTATACATGTTCCCTTTGGGACAAGGTGTCAGGCATCAGAGGCATAAGCCGTCCGCCATCTTGGTTGAAGTCAAAGGCAGTGCAGCCATGTCGGTTGGAGCCGTCTGCCATCTTGGTAGGCGTCACAGCCAGGGCGGCCATGTTGCTCGGAGCTGCCCGCAATCTAGGGTGGCATCACAGCCAGGGCCGCAGCCGTGTTGGATGTTGGTCCCCTTTCCTCTCCACCCACCTCCGACAACCTGTAACCCTGGAACCTCTACCAATAACCCTATACATTATTTATGAAACTAATTATTTAAATAAAAATTTTGTAAAAATCAAATAATTATGGCCTGCTACATTGATACCCACTGTGTCACAGGATGTATTCATTCCACCTATTATTAACAACATCCCCTCTCATCCCTGTGATCTGGGATCTTAATTCCCCCCTCCCCCCTTGACTTCTACTAATCCAAACCTCGCATTCCCCACTCCCACCATCCACAATCCCTCAAAAACCCCTCTACATACCACCCTCCAACAAATTTACAATATGACTAATCTAGCAGGACAAGATTCAGAAATGCATTCCTATAATGGTTATGTGGTCACTTTCCGACTGTGTGTGTTTGTCATTAATTGTGTGTGTGTGTGGCTGCAAGTGTGTGCCCCAAAACCGAATTTTACCAAACTCGTTAGACATATAGAACCTACTAATAACATCCGAATTTTAAAGTTATTGACCATGCCAGATAAATGTTTTCAACATAGTGGCCATTTTAAAATTTAGGGTACTACGTCGTTTCTTGACAACCATTACAAGGATTTTAACCAAATTGTGTATGTTGACATTACATCATGTAAGCATTGATTTTGTAAACGAATAGTAATGTTGGTCCGCCATTTTGGAATATAGCACTACATAAAAAAGTAAAGTTTTTACATTACAACTCGAAAACTATTGAACCAGTTCACACCAAATTTGGTACATAAGTAAATACTATGGTGGACCATGTAACCATATAATATGTAAATGGCTAAGACACTTATTTTTAAAATGGTTACCACACAAAAATATTAGTTTTATTTTATACAGTATTATTTGGACAATTTCGACCAAACTTTCTATACTGAAAGTACCTATATAAACATCACATATCACAACACATAGCCACTTTTGTCTGCCATTTTGTGACATAATGCTAAATGAAATTATTTTTTATGTAATATGTCTTGATACAAATATCCAGATCCTACCAAAATTATTTAAAAAGTAGTACTGTGGTAGATCATAAGAAATTATGCATTATGCAGGTCGTGCACTTTTTTCAAAATGGCTATTATATAAATGAGTTTTTACTTATCATGCAAAATCTACGATACCATGTAATAAATTTCAACTTAATTTTGTATAATTGAGGTAACTATTACAGCCATCAATTCATATATGCGATGCCTCTGGTCCTCCATTTTGTATGATAGCATCACATTATAAAAACAATTTTGTATATCATACTAGCGACCCGGCCTGGCTTCGCCACGGTACAATTTAGTTTTTACAACGATACACTAATACATAAATTGGGAAAAGACAATTATAATATTATATGATAGTAAATTAGTAAACTACTATCATATGTATCATACATACAAGTCACGCCTGTCTCCCAGAGGGGTAGGCAGAGATTATGGACCTCAATTTACCACGATCCTGACATGCATACCTACCTCCTTCGCTTTATCCACATTCATACATATAATATGTATGATAGTAGTTTAGAAAATTTATTTGTATACAATATTAATCGTTTTGCCTCCAACCGCCAGCATAAAAATATTTCCGTTTGATGTGACCCGCGAAAGGGCTACGTGTAGTTGTCCCTACGAAAAACATGCTCCACTCAAATCAGCCCCACCCACGTTAAGTGTTTAACCCTGTGCCTTATGGTCAAATCAAAACAAACTCTTATTGGAAATTGAACTCTTTTAAAATTAAAAGGCAAATCCCATAAATAAATGGTAAACTAAGTATTAAAACCGTTTCTCCAGTACCGGAGCCAGTTAGAATATTACCTTCAATGAGATAACTTTTTAAACTTTTTATTTGTAATCGAGTCCCATTGCATAAGAATGGTGGATTTATATTTCGCAATAAAAATACGGGCGCTCCAACTTTTAAAATCAGTTTGTGTGGTGGCACGCCAGAAGTATTCATTGAATTAAGAAATTCTGTGGGATAGCGCACAGCTTCTTCACTGTCGAGTACTGTATCTACTGATGTTTGCGCATTGAATTTTGCGAGCACTAATTCATTAATTTTTTCGACGTTCAGCAGCATTCTTACTTTCTCTTTGCAAAATATTCCTTTCTCGGTTATTAGTCAACCTTGATTCTCTCTTTCTTGTTCACTTTCCTTTGCCTGTGATAAACGCAATCGATTTCAGAAATTCCTTTTTCACAAAACTTTTCATCAATTTTAAAGTATTGGCGATAATTGTATGCTTTACAGGTAATTTCTTATCTACATTAAACAGTTTTAATTATGAATTAATACATTTTGATAAAGGTTAGGTTCTTTATGATTAGAAAAGACTGTCAATTTTTAGTTTGTTTTTACTGCGTAATTTAAATTGTCAATACGCGTATTACTACTTATCTATTGAAGATAGATATATTCTACCAATGACGTTTTTGTAGATAATTCAATTTTACACAATTCTTTCGTAAATGATTTTGTTATGTATCTAAAGGATTAGGCAGCGTATTCCATGAGAGCACGCTGGCAGCAAACTTTTTCCTCGACTTGAGTCACTAATACTCTTAATGCTCAGCTCCTGTAGGTGCAAGGGTAATTTTTAATACACACAAACCTTCCTCGATACATGCAGATCATAACAGTATAAACTGCATCCAAATCCTTTCTGTGGTTCTAGAGATTAGCGTAGTCATACAGACAGACAGACGCGCTCACGTACTTCTTTATACTATGTATTGATCACGGGAAACAAGCTATTCCTACCAAATTAGGCAATTAAGTGGCACTATGATAGGCGATATTAACTAGTATGTTTTAAGGGGGTCAAAAAACAATTTAAAAAATGCGTCCATTTTTTTATTTGATCTGGTATATTATATATTCGAAAACATGTAATCAGTTTCAACCTAATTTTGTATGCTGGTAGTATATATTACAACCATCAAATGTGTCAACCCATAGTCTTGTTTGTGCACATTTTGTTAGATAGTTCCGCATTAAAAAAATTTAAGGTTTGTATTTTGTAACTCGAGAAACAGCCAACTGATTCCTACCAAATTTGGTAAACAAATAGCACTACAGCTGACCATGTAAACTGTCATGTTTTGAGTGGGTCAAGCATTTATTTTTAAATGGCGGCTATAAAATATTTGGCTTAGTATGCCACATATACGAAACCATACAACCAATTTCAACTTAACTTTGTATTCTAAGAGTTCAATTAGAAACATCGTGTACAGAGCCTCTTTTTTTATGCCTTTTTGTATGTTGGCGCCAAATGAGAAAAGGTTTTAATGACCTATCTCGGGTACCAATTAACCAATTTATACCAAATTCTTCACTCGATTAGCACTACAGTAGGTCATGTAAACTCAAATATTTTAAGTTGCTCAGACATTTATTTTTAAAATGACAGCCATGTAAATATTTCATGTAAATAAACCCTATCTACCAATACATTAGAATAATTACATCCGAAGTTGATGCTCCAAATCCTACCTGCAGTTGGTTGCACGCTATTTCATGGTACGAAATTTTCTGGGTTCAAGTGCCAGATAAAGCACATGTTTATTTATAGTGATATCACTACTGTTGCATATGTTTGATTCCGTCTCTAACGATATTGTAGTTAACAAAACGTCCAAGCCTACCTTCTCTCTAAGACTTTAAGGGCTTCATTAAAAATCATTCGCACCCATGAAGAGGAAAGTAAACTCATAAGATTTATCAGTAACTTCTTATTATTAGTGACAACTCAAATTTTTACTCTAAACTATGCAGTTTGCATGTTTATTTCTGGAATCGCATATTGACATATTTTTTAATGAGATATCATCACAGTGGCTACAGAAAGCTACAGTTTTTTCTTATCTGATGTGGCCTAATAAGTTGATGTTTTTAGTTTACCTGTTAATTAGAATTGTATGAAAGTGTGTATATATATTTTTTTCATCCTAATATTTTACAAACAAATTATTACAAACTACATTTCAAGCTTGAAAACCTTATTTCGTGTGTCCTATGTTACAAAGTGTATTTATTGTACACTCGACATCAGTGTCAATCATCAAAATGTTATCAAGAATGGGAATACAGCATGTTAATTTATAGACATGAAAAAATAATAAACATAATTTAAACATTAGCGTTTAACGACCTTGCCTACCAAGCCGGCAGCAGCGAATTTTACATATGGAATCAATGTAACGAAATCCCTTCTCATTGCGTCAATGTTAAAGATAACTATTTCAAACAAACATTTTTCTACATGAAATTTGTTAAGGAATGTTGCTATATTATGACATCTTGGCGATTGTTTTGTTTAATATATTATTTAAAAAAATGTAAAATTGAAATTTATATTTAACGAAAAAGATGAATAATAATTTTTTTCAAAACTAGTTTTATGTACCAATATTCACTGAGAAAATTGCGTCAAAGTGTTTTTTATTTGAAACAGTTTTCTTTAAATTTGACGCAATTAGAAGGAATTTCGTTTAACATCGATTCCCCATTTGAAGTTCGCAGCTGCCGGATTGGTAGGCAGGGCCGTTCAGTAAGGTATATACAATATAGCACTTTGTGAAAATACTTGTGAAAATATAAAATCAAATAAAGCTTAAGTCTTATCATTCCACACGACACATATTAAAATAAATATAGTAGTTCCATTCAACCAGAAAGAACCACTAACGATCTTAAAATATTATCTAACCATCTTTATCACTACCTTTATCAGTTGCACTTTGAGATTTTGTTTCTAACGTGGCAGTCTGAAACTGTGTATTTGACAACAAGCTCAAAACTTCAGAAGATAATATCCCTAGTTTCCTTTGTGAAACTTTTCTCAAATAAAAGATAACTGTATTAGAATAAATCAGCCATCGAAAAACATGAACCTCATTTGTTGCATATCTTGATATTTTTCTTGTGTATCATATCCTGAATATTCTGCAGTCCTTATTACGTAGTTCTACATGCCAGTAACCATTTACAAACTCTTGGTACATGGTCCTGACATTATTGAATCATGTTTACTGCACATTGGGCAGCTGTCTGAAGATGCCCAAGAAACACGCAATGAGAACTGTAGAAGATTCAGTGTAGGAAACACAAGGAAAATATCAAGATATGCAACAAATGACGATCACCTTTTTCTATTACTCATAAAGTCATGTCTTATTTGTATTAATATATCCTTGAAAATATCGGCTGCATTCCTTTTATCAGAAGCTCGTAGATGTACTAGAGTGGAACATTAAAACTCTTCTGGATACTGGCGCTGAAGCAAATGCTAAATTTCTCTTCTTTTACTCTTGCTGATTCAGTCTTCGAACAGCTTCTTCGGACGTCCAGCAGCAGTTTCTCGAGGTGAACTCAGTCCAGGTATAAAAACCTTGCCTCTGAGCAGGCGAAATTATTGATAACATTCTATTTGTTAGTTTAAATTTTTCCTGTAGTCACTGTGAGTATATTCTGCACAGATGTATCTAAATGCATGTTGCATTGTGTACAATGTCCACCCAGTTTAACTAAAAACACCCTTACACAATTATTTATTATTTTATTCATGTTTTCTGATATCTACCAAGCCACATAAATTAACCACATAGTTGGTAACTTCTTCCTGTCTTTTCTTCTTGTAACTACAAAACCATATGTTGAAAAGCTCCTTGCGGGATATGTGCTCCATTTCAGGAAAATAAATTAAAGCACTTAATGGCGCAACCATGTGCAAGAACGGAAAGTGGAACTAACAAATATAATAGTTAAGTTATAAGTTGCTAAAATTTCGAGGCGGAATAATGCGAAAAATGTTTTAAACTCAAGTTGAATTTTACGTAATGCATAGTTTCATTGTTTCTATACGTCAGCATATAGGATATATATTTTTTGGTATTGAAACCAATTTTTATGAAAATAACAGTTAAATTATTAATATAACTCATTTTCACAAAAAAGGAAATATCTCTCTAATTGACTCTCACTTGTGTAGACATATAGTGTTTCGCACAAGGCCTGACTCGAGGGTGTGCGCTTTTCTGAAATAAGCCATCTTATCAGTCTTCCAGAACACACGCCACAGTTTAAAACTGTCAACCACGCATGTTGCGAAGTGCTTCTATGTATCTACGATAACTACATAATAAAAAGAGCCCCAAAATAAAATTATGAATAAAATAATTTTGTCCCCCACGCCCCCAAAGATTGGACATTGCACCACCACAAAATTCCAAAATTTTCCCATTGCCCAGTTTGTCGGATCCAATCAGTCGCCTTCGCCTACTCCATCCATTGCATGCATATACCAGCATATAAAATACCTCGGGACCCAGTAACCTGCCTGCTGCTGCCATCATCTTCACCTGCACGCCTTAAATTATACAGTTTATTTCTCGTCCGGAGTTTTTTTGTCACAAAGCAGCAGATGTTAATGTGCTCTCCCAGTGGGTAGAATATAACTTTGGCGATCGTCGCCTATGGGAGGCTATGCTCGATCGCGGCCCTCGTTAAGGAAAACGAACTGGCCTTTCTACCAAAGAGTTCCTGCTGATTTTTCCACACCACGAAGTTCGGTACGTGTACAAGAGACTTCCAGCCTACCTGCAGCAGGGCGAAGATATTCGCGACTACCTGCCCTGCAGGGAGTGCTTAGAGGGCTGCGCCACGTCTGTTCCAGACAATCCACATTCCCACGCCTGGTGCAAGGCGTGACGTCACACAGCAGCAACAGCCACCACCAACACCACCTCCTCCATCGTAGAAGGGTCCGCAAAGTGAAAAAAATGAACGATCTGGTATACCAGGCCATTGCCGACCTCATGCAGTAGATCACATAACATCATCGACCCAGCACCAGCACAACCTTCACCTCGACGACATGCAATGATTGACTTCCAGCAGGTGAGGGCTCCACACAGACCACTATCGGCAGCACCAGCAGCAGTTGGTTGATGCCCGCCAAAGCTACTCCCAACGCACCACCTCCACGATCATCGATGCACGAGGTGATGTACACCAGTTCCTTCGAGTCAGGTATGGTGAAGTATTATCCCAATGCCATTTCCAGGTTCCGGCATGTATAGTATTGGCTGGGCAACCCACGATACGAGGATGCTGTGAAAAAAAATCCTGTGATGGTGTGAATCATGCTCGCCTCTACTACATCCTGGCGCCGGCGTACAACCCGAGCATCATGAATGCCGAAGGAAAGTCAAAAGTTTGATTTATGGATAGAATCCGGTGCGTTGTCAAGCCTGTGCACTGAACATCATGAGGCCAGATGTAACACTACCATGCAGCATCAACCACCTGTTGTAGCTGAACGAGGTTGAAGCCATCATCATTAAAGAAGGCATCCGGCTTGGAACTACGAGATACGACAGGAGGGCTGGGAAACAGTGCTTCGCTTTAGCGAAGAATGCGATGGCGAGATGCATAGACTACTACCATACGAAGAAACTGACATGGTTCTGTTCGTCGAGCAGACCACGACTTCTCGCAGCCTGCAGTGCGAGGTAAAGACAAGCTCGCCAGATGAGGACATGGAAGGGCCGTGAATAATAACAAACAAAATTAAGATACAGTATTTCGAACAGAGCAACATAGAGTAAAATAATATTTCAGTTGTCAATTATATTTTTAGTACAAATAAAAGTGTCGGTGTGCGTAAACAAAAACAGCAGGAAATTTTCCATAAAAAAAATGTTGTCTCTTTAAAATTATCTTGCTTGTATATGTGCGAATAACGCTAAAATATGACACAACATAAATGCAGAAAATAAAACAAACTTTTCTGGCCTGCAAATGTAAAATAATATTGCCTAACATTTACATGACAACATTAGGAAATTGTAAAAGGGTTTGTGGAATAAAATATGTATATAATTGTTAAAAAAAATTTTTTTTCATAATTGTTCATGTTCCCCATTAATTAAAAAAAGGACATGTAAACGTTATTAGTGAAAAAGCATAGTACACATTTTGTTTTTCAAAGTAAAGAAAATATGCTGATACTTTAAGGAGATAGATTATGAAAAAATAAGTGTTAAAATTACATTCAGAACAAAATAAATAAAGTGTTTAAGTTACTGGAGTTGAGTTTCGAACATGCCCTTGTAAAAGTTTTAAAAAAATAATCTGTGTTAGCATTGGATGAGCCCTGTTAGAATTTTCACAGGTCTGTTCCTGCATGGCATCAGGTAAATGGAGTTTTTACACATGCATGCATACATGCTTCCAGGCCATTTTCTCATATACGCACCTACTCGGTATTGTGTAACCATGATGTATGCATGTGTGGGAAGAGCAGCATTAGAATTTTCACAGGCCTGGACCTGCATGGCATCGGGTAACTGGAGTCTGCATATGTGAATGCTGGGCTTCTCACATTTCCACATGCACAGTGTTGGGTAACCATGATGTCTGCTGTGTTAGCTTTTTTCACAGGTCCCCACCTTCACAGAGATAGCTAGCTATATCCGCCCGCTAATATTGCTTATAAAGGCAGGCAAGTGCAAGAATCAAACGAATTTTAATTAAGGTAAAACACACTTTTATTTTTAAAAAAACTTTCACATTACATTACTTAAAAAAATTCATAGTTCCTATTACAGAATGTCTTTCTCGTCGACCCAGGAGTCGTCATGCTTCTAGTGTCCAAGACACCTCACATACACATGTCCATTATGCCGTTCCAGCAACTTTTCCACAAAATAAACTTCGATAAACTTTGTAAGCTGTATCTCCTCCACGTAGAAGACTCCGACGATGGATTTGCCATGTAGGTCACAGAGTAAATATATGCATGGGTACCAATGTCTTTTGCGAACCACTTTGTACAATTCTGCAGACCAGTTGTGACGATAGGTCTTTTGGATAAAGCCGCACTGTTTAGAGATGGGCACAAGGTCGCCTTTATGTTTGCGCAGATCCCTCTTCGTTGGAAAAGCATACACAGTACGAAGCAGAGAGTCGTCCTTGACCTCTTTGGGCTACATATGAGTGGTACAATGAACAGTAGAATTGTAGGTGATTGTTCCGTATTGCGTACTCTTATGGTAAAACCATAGGAAACCTGCGAGTGCACTATCGAGTATCCACTCAAATTATTTACTTTTCAAGTCAATGTACTATTGCGTATCCGGTCGAATTCCGTTTAACGTATCCAAGTTCAAGTCAATTGTTCCGTTTAGCGTATCCAAGTGTGTTTTTACTTAAAACCTTAAAGTTTTCAATTAGGAAAACGTACAATGGTGTGTGAGGGGTGTAAAATCACCATGTTGAACGCTCGGAAATTGATTTACTTCTCACCGGACGTAAACACATTCCTCATCGAGCATGACATCCTTAAACCGTCAATACCATGTAGACGATGCAGAAAAGGCGAAGCCAAGCTCGTGGACAATCGAGGTTTGTTTTACTGGTGTCGACAGCGCATGGAGAATGGCACAAAATGCAATTTTAAAGTGTCGGCAAGACAGGGCAGTTTCGTGGGAGATTCAAATTTGTCGCCGGGCAAGATCATCGAGTTGTGTTTATTGTGGTGCCTGATCAAGTATCCCCGACAGCAGACTATAGTAAACGAACTTAAGTGCTCGGGCAAGACAGTCGTCGCCTGGTCGAATTTCTGCCGCCAAGTGTGCATAGACTGGGTGTTAACTTACAGGAAAAGAATCGGCGGGCCTGGCAAAATAGTCGAGATAGACGAATCAAAGTTGGGTAAGCGTAAAAACCGCAAGGGACGAAAAGTTCACGGCCAGTGGGTTTTCGGCGGTGTGGAGAGAGGCGATCCTACTAATTTCTTCCTGGTGCCGGTGGAAAAGAGGAACGCCGCGACTTTAGTAAAATGTATTCGTGAATGGATTGTGCCGGGCACGACGATAATTTCAGACTGTTGGCGAGGTTACAGTAACTTGGACATGCACGGCTATCGCCACCTGCAAGTAAATCACCGGAAGGAATTTGTGTGCAGTGAAAAGAGTGGAATAGTTAACACCCGAAACAAACTAAAGCTGAGGCAAGGCGAATCTTTAAGAGTGCACACACAAAACATCGAACGGAGTTGGTGTTCGGTGAGGTATAGCATTCCGTGTTTTGGCAGACGGGAAAAGTCGTGGACCGGCTACTTGGCAGAATACATTTGGAAAAAGAACCACCCATACGGACAACGACTGCACTCGTTTCTAATCCATGCAGCTGCAATGCACGAGGAGACTCGTCACGAAGGAGACAGCGGTGATGAAGGCAGTTCTCTCAAAAGGTAAAACTAACAACGCTTTGCATTTGTAGAAAAAACTAAATAACGGATAAACGAAAAGTACTTTAATTTTTTTTTTCATTTTCAGATACGGGCAATAATGGCTAGTGAAAGAAAAAAAGTGTACCCGAGTAGCTGTTTGCGTCAATTTAAAGTGAGAATACGCAATAGAAAACTTTTAGCAAGTCACTTCTCCGCAATGGGATCGGCCCCGAGAAGCTAACGGCTAAAAAAAGTACCATCTTCCAGTAAACATTTTAAAAGTGTTTGAATAGCTTGTTGTTTGGTAGTAAGAAGGAGGACCAGATCGTTACTCCCTTGCCAATATATATCACCTCCATAACAACACGAAATAGCCATCTCACAGCTCGTGATTACTAATGGCTTAAAGTTTAAAATGAATTAGTTTATTTATCTAAACATTTGTTCATTTTAATAATGTTCTGCTCCATATCGGCGATCAATTTAAAGTGGGAATATGCAATAGGAAAGTTTTAGCAAGTCACTTCTCCGCAATGGGATAGGCCCCGAGAAGCTAATGGCTAACAAATTACCAACGTCTAGTAAATATTTTTAAAGTGTTTATTCAAAAGAAAGAAACTACTTATGTTTTATAAATGGCACATAGAGATAATTTAAATAACATTTATTCAAAAACCACACACAAAATCAAATTTTACATTTATATACATGTTTAATAAAGTCAGAGACTCTAGGATAGATTAGCTGGATGTCCATTTTTTTTAGCTGCTGTACACTGCCTACATCCAGCAGTAGGTAATCTTCAGTTATGTTGTCACATCCCGAGCCACGAAAGGGTGATGTCTAGAAGCCCTGGCCGTTAAAGGGTGATGTCTAGGAGTCCTGGAAGAGTACCCATCTCGCCGAGTTCCGTTTGGAGTATCCAAGTTCGAGCCGGGTGCGGTTTACTTCTTCACTGTAGGTTGGAGCGTATTAAAAAAAACATTACCCATTTGCCTACAAGCATTGCAGCCCATCACTGCATCGCTCTCTTTTGGCAATTCAATCCCATATTTTTTGGCCCTCATCGAATCGCACCATAGCCTTGGGTGAGGTTGACGAGGAAACCTTGGTACTATTTCATTCCAATCACAGTGATAGCACTGTTCATACCCTCCAAAGCACAAGGTGCACTTGGTAGAAGTTGACATATTGGCTTGATACAATCAGTATAACTATGGTGCATCGACGTTCATGCCGAAGCTTATAAGCGAGTCATCGGAAAATAAATGGATAAAACAAAAGTAGATATTATTATTTTTTTTCATTATCAGATACAAGTAAGGATGAGTGAATTTTATGTGGTGTCTATTTAATGTGTGTGTGTATGTGTATGTGTGTGGGGGGGGGGGTGTGACAATAGTTCATTTAAAATTAAAGTGAGATTGGCTTGTTATGTGTAGTAAGAGTGAGGTCTTTGTGCAGAGTTTAAAATGACTTGAGATTTGCATCAGTTCAAAGTGTTTGAATATAGCCCTTGTGAACCACTGTACGGAGGCCGCGGTAGCAATATACCGTACCTCCTTCGATATTAAATGAAATATATTCTTAGAGAGAAAAGCGTCCGGTTGATCCAAATCCGCCAGTTCCACGTTCAGATTTACCAAAATCAATTGACGACACTACTGTCACAATGGGTTTGGTATAAGGTAGTACCAAAAGTTGAGCGATACGCTCACCAGTACGGATATTAATAGGAGTACTAGTAGGATTAAAGGCGCAAACATGTAATTCACCTGTATAATCAGTGTCACATACACCAGCGTAAAGTAATAAACCTCTTCTTCCAGTTGATGTTCTTGTAGTCATATATCCAAAATGCCCAGGAGGATATTGAATCTTCAATCCTAATGGTATAGGATAAAATTCACCTGGAGCTAAACTGTAATCTTCTACTGCATGAAGATCACCACCTGCAGAACCACCAGTTGCATATTTTGGTTCTATTGCCTTTGGGTGTGTCTTCTCAACTAACAAGATTGGAATCTCTTCCCATGAAGTCATACTGAAATTTATATCGTATAATTATGCTCCTTATATATACGATTCCTTATCATGGACTTTGATCAAGGGGAAATCGTCTGATAGGAGCACATTGCGTTCGTACCTCGTTTAATTCCCTGCACGCTCTCTGCACTGAGAGGTTCTATTAGGTAGCTCTGTTGACTGCACATCTCACTGTAAATGTGGTGTCTATTTAAAGTGTGTGTGTGTCAATTTAAAGTAAAGTTTAAAATGAATTAATTGGTTTAGTTTTAAAGTGTTTGAATTGTTTGAATAGCTTGTTGTTTGGTATATATTCAATTTTTTGTAGCTTGTTGTTTGGTATATATTCAATTTTTTGTACCTAACTACAAATCTCACAATTGGTTTAGTTTAGAGAATCATCATCATAACTGGTTTAGCTTAAAATTACAATGGCTCATTTCAAATTAAAGTGGTAGAGGTAACTTTATATAAATAAATAAACAGATAAATAAAAAGTATATATATATATATATTTTTTTTTTTTTTTTTAGTTACATTAAAATTCTTATTCAAATTCTTCACCTCGCTGCTTCCTCGCTGCTTCCTCGGTGTATCCTATTTCTTTCTGAAAACAAAAACAAATTCAATTTTATGTACAGATTTTTTTTTCCACCTGGGTAATGTGACACGATCGGCCGCTACAAACACTCACTTTGGCTTTCTGATGATGAGTTCTTTTGAACTCTTAATTTTTAACGATGGGTCGTATGTCACATACGGCCCATCGTCCCAATTCTCTTCAGAAGAGGACGGTGGGGAAGGGGGGGGCGAGGTTTTTATCTCCCCAGATGCCCTACATTTGTATAGGTGCCTCTCAATTCTCGAGCGCAAAATCATATGCGCTCGGTTAAGAGGGCACTGAATGAACGGGTCATCCGGGTCCTCGTACATCTTTGACCTGAAACACAAAACCATCGTGAACCACCAATACTAGTCGATTATAGTTATGAAAATAACCTCGCTTAAAATAAAGAAAAAATGTATACATTACTTATGTTGGTAAGAGTACCTTTTATTAATCTGTTGATCCATGTCTTGGTATATGTGGGTAGATGTTGTCATATGATGCGCCACCGTTGTACTGACCACATCGAGTCCAGGCCGAGCTTATAAGCAAATCATCGGAAAAAAAATCTAGACAACTTTCAAATAAAGCAAACAAAACTTAATCTCGCAGCTGCAAAGAGAGGTGAATCATATAGCAGTTTTCCCAGCCTGTCTCTTGTGACACACTTACATTTGTGGGCACCTTGCAGTTACTTCACCTTTCAAATAACAAGAACAAAACGAAAGATCCCTACACAAACTCATGATTCCAAGAAATTAATACATGAAATGCATAAATTATAATCCCTCAGTGTAAGCCAGTGAAGACTTTATGTCTTGATTTTTTTTTAAAATTCATTATTATTTACACAACTCATTTCACTAGCTGGTTATTGGTTTTGGATTTAAAATGTAATTGAATCGTTGTTGGATACACAATACGCCATAATTACCGAAATTTTAAACAAATCACTTTCCGCAATGGGATCGCCCCCCGAGAAATTAGCGGGTAAAAAATTACCAATTTCCAGTAAACTTTTTTAAAGTGTTTAAAGTAGTTTTGCTGTTTGCCTCAGTTTATGACTTTTGATCTTTTGTTTGGTAGTAAGAGGAAGTAACGAATCGTTCCTCCCTTGCCAATATATATTGTCTCCATAACAACACAAAAAATACCACCTATCTCACAACTCTTGATAACTTTTTTCATACCCGACTGAGAATCTCACAACTGGTTTAGTTTAGAGAACTATCATCAGAATAAACAAAATGTTAAAATGACAATAGCACATTTAAATTTAAAATGTGATTGACTGGCTGTGTGTAATGTCTGTTTAAAATGACAATGAGTAGCTGTTTGGGTCAATTTAAAATCTTATGGAAACCTTGGGGATACACTCAATTCTACAACTTTCATAAAAACAAACAAAATGAAACATCCCTGCATAAACTCTCGTGATTCCAAGGCATTGATATATGAAATGTATTAATTATAATCACTCACTGCTAGCTGGTTATTGGTTTTGGATTTAAAATCTAAATTAATCCTTCTTTTTTAAGTTATTCAATAGGAAAATTTTAGCAACAAGTCGTTTTTCATGTAGATACGCACAAAGAAACTTTTGGTAAAGTAACCAATTGTTCCGTTTTCAGTTTGGATACGCCACAGGAAATAATTAGGTATTTTTATAAATGTTTTTAAAAGATAAATGAATACGTGAATCGGAACAAATGAAGTTTGGTGGTAATTTCCACCTGTCGTCTTGGATATGTAAACCCACCGCTTTTCAATTCAAGTCGTTTTTCATGTGGATACGCACAAAGAAACTTTTGGTAAAGTAACCAATTGTTCCGTTTTCAGTTTGGATACGCCACAGGAAACAATTAGGTATTTTTATAAATGTTTTTAAAAGATAAATGAATACGTGAATCGGAACAAATGAAGTTTGGTGGCAATTTCCACCTGTCGTCTTGGATATGCAAACCCACCGCTTTTCAATTCAAGTCGTTTTTCATGTAGATACGCACAAAGAAACTTTTGGTAAAGTAACCAATTGTTCCGTTTTCAGTTTGGATACGCCACAGGAAACAATTAGGTATTTTTATAAATGTTTTTAAAAGATAAATGAATACGCGAATCGGAACAAATGAGGCTTGGTGGCAATTTCCACCTGTCATTTTGGATATGCAACCCCACCACTTTTAAATTCGGGTCGTTTTTCATGTGGATACGCACAAAGAAACTTTTGGTAAAAAGCAGGTAATTACAGGCGGGCTGGATACGCAGGAAGAAATTTTGCATTTGTTTTGGCCTTCTAAGGACTTAGTTTGGATACGAAATAGACGACTTTTTGGGTGGATTTTATGTATCATTGGATACGTAATGTAATGTTTTTTTGGTGATTTGGATACGTAATACGAAATAATCACCGAATTGTATTTGCTGATGAGTTTCGGCAGTCTCTCAAGCCGCTTGTAGTTTGCATTCCTCGTGAAATGTCTCCACAATTTGGCTTTCAGAGTCTGGTGAAAACGCTCGACGAGATTGGCCTTGAGTCCAGAGTACATAGAAAGTGCACAGAAAGTAGTATTAAAGTATTCTTTAACATCGTCGGAGTTTTCGGTACGCACACTTCATACAGTATGTCCGCATGGCCTCGGTGATGTTAAATGCGTTCTTCGACTTGAGTGGTCTGACCCAGGCATACTAGGATCACATATCTATTAGGGTAAAAATGTAATAGTGTCCTTTATTCACAGGAGCAAAGTCTTTCATTTCGGTGAGGTCGGATTGGAAAGTATCGTTCAGTCCTTTTATGACATACTTTCTCCCAGGATAATTCCTTCTGGCTGACCTGTGGAATTCCCCAGAAACAGCATATTTCTTCATATCATGATGTAGCCAGCTTCGACGAGTTCTTCGATGATGGACATAATCTCGTTTGTGTGCGACCGGTTGCCCGCAGCATGCGAAGCGACCAGCATTCATAGTCTATCGAAAAGTTCGTTCGGATTGTCCCAAAAAACATAGTCTATATTGGATTTGCCATCGACCTTCTGCAGCAGCAGACCCGATACAATAGCTTCGACCAATTGTGGAAACATTCCCGCGAAAATGTCGAATTTCGCATGCACTGTGTCCTTAATTCGTTGTGTTGCAGGGTTATCGATTGCATAATGAGCATGATTGGACTGAAGCAGGTGGATGTACTTGCGCAAATCCTATTTGGTGTAGTGTCCAGGATGCATACGACACAAAAGTTTGCACAGACCACGCGTCATTTTCACCTTGCGCTTGCCGATATCCATCACACCTGGCAAAAACATAACTTCCTTGTTTCAGAGAAACCATTTTTCGTCGCGGTGTCGCAAGCCATACATCTTGTCGTTGTTCTGTTCGGAGAAGGAGGCGATGTAGTGCCCGACCAGAGTGCCAACCTTGGCTCCACACTCTCGCGTTCTTTTTCATTCGCATGCACAAAGCAAATCGATATGGGGAGAATCGTCTCCGTTGCTTGTGATGTCCCCTTCCGATTTGGGCATTTCCGGACTACCCTTCCGTTTACCCATAGGGGTTGGTCCTTCCACCTTGATTTCGCATTTGATATCCGGCCGAGGCAAAGCATCCACATAGCGTTGTCGACCAAGTTCATCGAGATGGCTGGTGATCGGCTTGTAAGCCTCTTTCCTTCGATTCTCGAGAACTAGTCTGTTTCTTTTCACGAGAAGATATTTCACGCGAACAGCTTCGATAGTCTGCTGCGGCTCAGTCGTCAGTTTGGTTCGGTCCGCCATCATACGAGTATATAGAATGGAAGAAACATATATCCACACAGGTATATATATATATAAACATATTTACTATCGAGTTAAGGAAAGTGAATTTTCGATCCTTTCTAGTCGGTCGACGCATGCATAAGAGCACTTTCTTGCTATGCCTTGCAACGTCTTTTTTTTTGCAGCTAGTTTGTACATTAATATATTTTGATGAGGCTTCAATTCTTCCTGTTTCTGCACATTCGACACATTGATCATATATTATCCATGACTTTGTACCCCCTACATGCTGATCGATGGCTATCAAACCTTCCACCACTTGCTTTTTCATGGTCTCGATCTTTTCTCCAAGAAGAGACAGACTCGTGTGAAGAGTGGCGAGGCGTACTTCCTTCAACACATCCGATTTTTAAAATGATGTCGTGAATCATGGTCGGCATCCTACTATAAACTGATCAAAGCCATGCCTATACCTTCAGCACAAATAACACATATTATTTAACTCTACGAATGCCATGTCCATATTGATGTGGTCATCGTACACATGCCGCAAGTTTATATCGTACATGTGAAACAACAGGAGGAAATTCATATTATTGCATAGCATTTATTTTGGCATGAATGAGTATGTTTGATGCATATACACACATTCTACTTTTACATGCAATTCCATGCTAAAGTATTCTCACATGCAACATCGTCGAAAATAAACATGGAGTTTGGCAATGCTTCATTCCGTGGCATGATGTCTATGTTATCGCTGCAAAGGAAATATTTCATCCACAGCCTGCAGTACACATGCCAGACACTAGTATTTCGGTTGCTGAAGGGATTTGGAGAACAGGACAGGTACATGTTTCAGATGCCAAGACCATTTGGTTCCTCCAACAAACTCAACAGCACGCACATATTGCCGCAACCCCATGTTCCGCAAATCAATTCTCTCGTGTTATTGGGCAACAGCGTGCCATGACATGCATCGCACGATGTTTATACATCTTCCTCGGTGATGCAGACGGGAAGACTAATATCTTCCTTGATTATCTCCATGATACTGAAACTAAAATGTTTAAAATTTGGGTACATATTGGTTCGTAGCGCAGTAGCATGTGATGATACGTAGAAGAAAGATCAAATCTGGAAAAGGGATCGTCGATACGCATATCAAAAATCTACCTTTCGAACTGCTCATTCCCGGGTACAGGCTCTGCGGGTCGGGAAAAATACTAGCTAAAAGGCTGTCACAGGGCGACACAGACATCAATGCACTGAACGAGGCATGCAAGTGGCACAACATTGCCTATTGCCAGCACAAGAATATACAAGCCTGGCACCAGGCAGACAAGATACTTACGCATAGGGCTGAAGAAATATGTCGTTCACTATACACCAGACACTGTGAAAAAATAGCAGTGTGGGGTATTTCCAACACAATGAATACCAAGGTGAATATTGGCATGATAGCGAAGAAAGGAAGACTATGTTAAATGAGTAGAGGGAAGAACAATTTGGGAGGATTCCTTCCTGCCTTGATTACTGTAATCGGCACTCTGGCCAGTATCGCAGGGGCCTCAACGAATATCGTTAGTGCGGTGAAACATGCCTCGAACGAATGTAAGCAATTGGAAGAAAATCGTCATTACAATCGTAAGCTATCGCAATGGTTAAAAAATATGGCCAAGGACTTTACATACGGTGGCCCTACCGAGGAGGAGGAGGTCCGAGAAAGAAAAAGTGTTGCAGCAGGAATAGGTGATAATTAAATCTCTACCGAAACGACGGCTTATGAACATAGATCTGGAACTGTTTGCACGCAAAGTGAAGATATCTTACATTCGCAGTGCTTCCATGCGAGATGCTTTGCGCCTTTAACCCAAACATGAAAAATGTGCCATAATTAACCTGGACACAACAGCTGGGCCTGGTAAACACTGGGCATTTTATGTCAAACACGGATGCGTGCAGTATAATACAATAGTTATGGTAATTTGCATCCTCCACCATAACAGCGATAATATCTTAAATATTTCCAACTGACTTACAACTACAAGATGGAGTAGATGCAAAACACATGGAACTACAGACACTTGTGTCTTCGCTTTTTTTGCAGTGGAATAAAAACATAGGCGAATCAGAGTCCACTATGTATTTTATATAAAATTTGTGCACCCCTGAATTCGCCTATCAGTATGTCGGAGTCCATCATTCTAAGTTGTAGGATCCGAGTTGAGAACGACGTTTTACTTGCCTTCGGAGCTGGACCGTGAGTGGATCGTTCGACTGAAGGAATTTCAAATTTACAACTCCATATCCAACATATATGAAAATGTGAAATTCACTTTCCGGTACATAGTGACAGGAGATGTGAAGACAGTCATCATTCTCACTGGGGCATACATCGGCAATTCCATCATGAAATCTGTACTGTCGGACGTGACCTTCGAACTACATTGTAACCAAAACACACTGAAAACAGACAGGTTTTGCCGTGCCGATATCGATTTCACCAAACCAGATACCATCGGGCCCATGCTGTGTTTCAAGATGCAAATTTTTGAAGCTGGAAAAATGCCCAAATCCTCACGGACAGTGAACATATTTCTGGTCAGAGTGATATGCATAAACTGTAATTTTGTGAGCGGCTGCTATGTCAACTGCAAAACCGGTAATATGCTGCACAAGTTCGCACCGACAGCCCCACCAGTTTAAAAACTGGTCGAAGTTATAAAGAGCGTCATTTAAATTCCCGTGATCGCAAAAAGCGCACAGAGCGAAGAGCGAAGTGGTAATGTCCATTGTCGATCAGGATGATAGGCAGATAGATTTCAGAAATAAAGAAATCACATTGTTTTTGATCCTGAAACAATGAGATTGAGTTTCGCTAGGCGATCCGTGAATAAAGTCGAGCTCGAGACACCAGCGTGCTAACACATGCCAATGAGCAGTTTCTACATAGCATCGGGTTTAAAGTAAACAGGCATGTAAGACGACAACGTATTTAACTTGATCCAGCGGGCAGAATTCGTCGACAGTATCGACTAGTTTGAGCTGCACTACAACCAGCCGTATCTGATTGGCCCCTACGCCCTCGGGCAGGAGGTTCGAATGCCGATAGAACATTAAGGTATCTACACCCAGCCCTTATAATTGTTCCTGCACATCCGAGGTATTCCCACGAAAGAGGACGAGACCCACTCCACCACCATCTCATTGGTTCGCAATGGTATACTCAACCTTTTCGAGAGGGTAATGTATGAACTGTATGGTGTTAATATTTACGAAAAATGGGATGTGGGCATAACCACCACCATAAAAAAAACTACCTCTCGCTTATGCTTAACAATCTCGACATGAAAAATATGTCAGGGTAGGGAATGGAAGACGGCTACAAATTACCCATCTTCGCGGAATTCAAGTTCGAGGTAAGCATGACACTACTGATGTTCCTGGGTTTCGCCGAAGATTATAGGCAGAAAATTATAGGAGCCACGCAAGAACTAGTGATAATGCTTGCAACCTCGCATCTCTATGCAGTGATGGGAACTGGAGAAAACCCGCAGCCCATCGCTGTAACCCTGACGAACATAGAGTGGTTCGTTCCTCACGTGACTCCAAGCACCTGCCAACACATGAAGCTACTGAACTACGTCAAGAAAAAAAAATCACTGACATAGCCTTCGGGATTTGCAGTACTTGCCTGGTCCTGTCGTCCCCCACACGAAACCACTGGGTCGTGAAGACGGCTACAAGCATGTATAAACCGCTGTAAATCATAATGACATTTCAAACATAAAAGCAGAACAACATCTCGGCAGACAAATAGATCTTCGATCACTGCAAAGTCCAGAATGTAAAAAAATGTCTGAATAGCGAAAGCTATCCGTACATGGATTTGAACACCTCCTTCGACCAAGAAGGATTTACTTCTCCGTTTTATCTGTAGGATGAATGTAGGACCGATTTCCTTTTGGCATATCAGGATATCGAAATTCATAAAAAATCTTATCCTTCAAAATTTTTGATATCATGGATAAAATTTAGAAAGGTACTGCACCAAAGCAATATAAATATAAGGTATTTAAAGGCGTTTCACATTGCAAACCCCATTTCTCCCGAGAGCATAAAATTGTCTTACCGCAGAATCTTCGTGACATGGTTTTTTAATATACTTACTTGTCGCTAATAGGAGCTCATTTAGATACTTACAAACCATTAATGGCATTTAAGCGCAGTAAAATTTTCTCTTAAAGTAAACATTATTTAGGTACTTCTAGACAGCAAACACCTCAAAATATTTTGTTTGTGTATGCCCGTGCCATCTAACAGCAAGGTTCTGAAGCTTATGTGCCTGGTTCTCTGAGCAAACGCTGTGTATTTCGAGCACATTCATCTTCCTGCCTGCATTGAGACTTCACACTTCGCCTTTCCGAGCTCAATTCTGTGGCTCTTGTGATCAAGATGTAGTTACGACAAGCTGCATTTAACATGTTGTTACGTAGTTTAGGTCTTTTGTCAATTTAGTTCCTAATTTTTGTTTTCAATGTTGCATTAGTGTTTCATCATCAGCCTCCGTCGTGGAGGTCACAGTTCCCGGTTTCACAGTTCCCCGATCGCAGATCGGATTTTCTCAGTTCGTTGTTCTCGGTACTACTGTGCCGAGGAATTGAACTTAATAGTCTCGGATAGCAGCAGCCTCGCAGGCAGTAATGTGGTTTGCTGCCATGTGGATTTAGTGATTGACGTCACCCCTCCCAAGCAGGGGCCATGGCGGCTTTTTGGTTCCCGGTCTCCGCCATCCATCTCTTCACATCATCAAACAGAGTTAGTTCCACCTATATTAACAACTACCTCAATTTTTTTTTTTTAACTTTATCTCAAAATTAGTGACAATCAAGAACTATGAGAGCCCAGAGAAAATTCATGGGTATTCTACATTGTAGTTGTATGCCTTCATTAATAATGATCTGCCTGGCATTCAAAGGGTGATGTACTCGTAAATTTTAAGGATTTTTCAGTTAGGGGGGCCCCTATTTTTATATATGGCAGTTAATGTGAGAAAACATTTACTTAAATAGAACTCACATAGTTATTTATCATTTGCAGTTTCATTCAAGTTTGCAGGTGTCAGACAACATATCAACGCCACCTTGAACATATTACCAGTTCGTTTCCATTCATATTAGTTGGTCAATACTAGTAGTTTCCGAATACGCCACCACACACTAAGACCAGCATATCCTAAGCAAAGGTTGCAATTATTCCAGTAGTTCAATTTTCCGTCGTAAACTATTCGTCCTATCTACACGAAACTAAACCCACATAAAAATTGTAAATTAAATCTAAAGCTTCACAAAAGTTCATGCTTCAGAGTACTCAACTTTTTATTATATGGCCAAATAAATAAAGTTATTAAAATCTGCTTTCGACGATACTATTATTTTTCTGAATTTGTATTGATAATATTATTTATGACATAAATAACCATTGAGAAACCTCCCATTTTTTATCTAAAAAAATTATTTTGAATATTATGTTTACGAGAATAAATATCAATGAACTTCATAGCAAATTAGGGATTTCAAAGCGATTGTTAAAGTAAATTAAAAATAATTTTTTTTAATTAGTGTATTTAATTAATAATATTTGCATGGTTTATAATTCAACTCTTTTCTTTATTATGGATTTTGAATCATGAATATAACTTAATGATATGTTATGCATATTTAATTTGTGTCGTTTTTACCTGCAATTATGTTTGCGGATAGACCAGGATTCCAGCTCCCATTCAAACTGAAATATGTCTTACATTGAAATCGTTGGATTTATGACTTTGGACTTTTTTTTTTTTGTTATTTTCTTGCTATTTTTCTAAAAACTGAAATACAAACTCGGCCACAAAATAGTAGGTGTTATTAAACTGGTCTTTGATAGAAACTATAAAAGTTGTTCATAGGAATTTTCCTTTTATAAGCCATTACAATAACTGACACTAATATGAGTTCAAGATTTTCCTGAATAATTAACTTTTAACTTAAGAACCAGTAAAATCTTCTTATTCTTCTCTTTTCCAATTAATATTTTAATAGGTTTTTCGTAAGTTCCTACCAGCATAACTACAGAATTGTAAACAACTATCAAGGTAATTTATAATGAAATTCTACATCCTCATCGCAAAAATATTTTAACTTCTCCTCAAAAAGAAAATGATCTTCAATTCAAACACTTATTATCATTAATATAAGTCACATTTAGATCGAATTGTCCCTAATATGTGAAATATGTGAAATATTGCAAAAAATATAAATATTGGCAGCGTAAAACAGTCACCAAGGGGCTCTAAAACTACTGCAACCCAAGACAGTTGAACAATCGCAGGACAAAGATGTGTGCAGTATAAACAGCCAGTGTGTGGAGTGGATATCACTGAATAGCTATTAAGCCTATAAGTTACCAAGAATTACAACCAGTACAAAGGACTGTTTAGTCATCTGACAGGTGCGAGCTCAACCAAGTTTTTCCGTATTTCAGAGACACGTAATGACATCATTAGCCCCCCTCCCCCTTCCTAACGTAGTATTGGAAGGCAACTTTCGGACGTAGACTCCATTTTCGATGTCTGCTATATCATATTCTATTGAATCCCTAACAATAGCAGCATCGTTTGTAGTTTTGTCATTATATGGTAGCATGGATGGTTGAGGAATGGCTATGTGTAATCTTTATTCAGGAAAACGGGGCTGCGGTGGAATAGTGGTTATAAAACTTGCCTCCTACCAAAGCGAATCGGGTTCGATTCCCGGCGGGATCGCCCCTGGACTTTCGCATGCAGGAATCGTGCCAGACTGTGCCGCTGGTCGGCGGGTTTTTTCGAGGATCTCCCTTTTTTTTCCCACCCTTGCATTCCGGCGCTGCTCCATACTTGCCTCGCTTTACCATAGTCGGCTCTCAATATTTCGATGTTGAGAGCTGCCCAAATCTCTTTACTTACTTTATTCACGAGTACAGGTTTTGTCTAGGAATGAATGACCAGCGTAAAAGAGTGCGGAGGACCTACTTGGTGATCGGCACACTACAAGAACTGGTGGAAACGAGGTTTGTAGGAAAATCTCATGTGAGATTTTCCTTTAAATGATCAGGGGAACACTGAATAAACAACGATATGCTTTTTGTGCATCCTTTCACGACACGACTCGAGCAGGAATTTTTCCAACAGGATAATGCCCCCTTATGTACGGAATATGTTTCCGAAGATGGCTTTTGTGCTTTAGACGCCTTCTCTTGACCCGCTCGGTTGAAGACATGTTGATTAATCTTTATGATTCCATGTTGTACGGGATCTTTGCATGTATTCTTACTAACGATGGTAAAGCAATGTACTAAATATTTTTTTTTAATTCCACCATTTTAACCAAATAATAATCCTATTGGTCTTCATGGTGTGATCATTAATTTTTTATTTTAATTTACACTTGCTTGAGAAGTTTCATACCGTTTCGACATCTCATTAATGACAATGAGTGCATTACTATGATACAAACTGATCTCTTCTTTTCATCTCTGCCTGTTTGTATTATATTCTCCTGTGTTCAAATATGCCTTCTGCCCTATTAATGCCAAGATTTCTTCCTCATAGTTTCTTGCATGCACCAGTCGGTTTGCATTTGTTCATATGCAGTATGTATGTTACCATGCTTATTAAATTTTGATTGGTGGCACTAAATAAAGATTCTATAATCTCCTCATAATTTTTTAACCGTGTTTCCCTGTCGAGTACAAGGCTTCCGTTTCAAAAATCAAATTCTGCTTTCGATGTGTGTGTGTCACTCAGTAGGATGTGTTTTATATGCAAATAAAAATGAATCTAACACATGGTACAATTTCATACTTTGGTGTGCTTCCAGTAACTCTTAAAAATTGCTATTTTTGTGTTTCACTCCTGCCTTTATGCTGTCCCATTACTAAAATATTCCGACTGGAAATGGTGGTCCATTGTCTGTAACCAAAACTGCTGGCATACCTATCTGCGAACAGTCTTAATGCCAATAAAGTGAACAAAATTGGGTTGTTAAGTACATAGAAAATACTTCAAATTATGTTTAAAAGTAACACACAATGATCAGAAAATTTTGTCTGTCTTGTTCAGCAAACTTCACACATATCCTCTGCCATCCACATCTCTTACTAACTTCACTACTGAGGTGGGACTGGTTGTTCTGTTTTCTTAACTATATGATATTTTAACAGTGCTGCAAAATAACTTCGATGTGTATAATCGTACAAGGAATAAAGTGGAGAGGTTTGGGCGGCTCTTAAAACCGGGGTCTTAAGAGCCGATAACAGTAAAGCGAGGTAAGTATAGAAAGGTGCCAGAATGCAACGGTGGAGGAAATGAGAGCTCTCCGAGAAAACCCGTTTACCAGCAGCATCGTCCAGCACGATTACTTTTTGCGAAAATCCGTGAGCGACCCAGCCTTGAATCGAACCTTTTTCACGTACGAGGAAGGCTAGGTTCGAGCCGCTGCGCAAAGTGGCCCCTATTGAAAACAAGAGGGAGGATTCATGGACTACCCGAATTTAGGATGATAGCATCCGCCTGCTTGAGAGTTTGATGCAATACCATGCCCTAATGCCATAACATTGTAACCCACATGAGATTCCAGAGAGACAATATGAAATGTCATAAATAATCTCTCTCCGCCAAGGTAGCTCTAACCACTACACCACTGCTCAAACCTCTCAACTCTCCACTCATAACCTAGCAACGAGCAAAGTTTGTAAATCTTAGTATATTTACTAAGTCAGTTAAAGTTTTAGTCGAGCACAAGTCCTAGATCAATATGTCCACAGAGTCCATCTGAAGCATTTATACCATGTATGACAACGAAACATTTTATCTACATGTCCTAATGCCAACGCAGAAAAGACGTATGATTATATAGCCCTTGCAAACAGACATTTACGACTTTGCAGCGGTCCACAAATGCTTAATGAAAGAAGCTGTGAGAAGCATGCCTGACATTAATATAGGAAGATACACATTACAATTCTTTTTTTTGTCACAAAGGCAGGATAAAATCAATCAATGCATCATCCCTACAGCTAAACACAGAAAATCTTGTATCACAAACACCATAACCCGCAAAGAGATGTCGAGCCTGAAATGATTTACAAGATTTATCACTCCTTAGAAACAAATGGTACTTACACAAATTTAAAAAATACTGCCTTCCACCCAAATAATGCCCCGCTGCCAAAATGCTACGAATGTTGTTTTTATCGACAAATTAAATTTTAGGCTTCCATTGTCTCAGAATACTTACTGCATTTCATATGCGAGTGGTCTTACCCACCTGCTGAAAAGTAAAACCTTTGCTGAAACTGGAATTGATATTAACATTTACTCCAATATCAGGGAATGGTCATGATACAATATCAGACTTCACATGCTTACGAACTTTCATTCCTCCCAAACAACGAATGTTGTATTTCTTACCTCGGCCGTACAGTGAGTATTCAGTTTGCTCCCATAGAGCCTACTGCTGTTCCAGCATGCCCATGTAAACTGAAATTTTAATGTGTGCTTGTCATACCAAACCACTCTAATATAAATCATAATAATTAACAGACTCTTTCACCTAAATACATGCAGGCTGCCAGACATTTATTAATCCCTAACACGGTGGGTACTCGCCCAGCATAAAAGTTGTATCTTTAATAAGATATAGAAATTAAGAAAATTCAATATAAAATAATTGTTATTATTATTTTTAATTCTTAAGAGCATCACACATTTTAAAATATATAATCATTCAATGATGCCTTCATCTCTGAGTTCTTTAATCGCTGAAATGATCTTTTCACTTGCAGAACATCAGCTCTTCGCAATGGAATCAAAGTCCTTAGTCTATAAACAAATTTATTTTGGTTGTCAGAAGATAGGTATGTTGTGTTCTTAGATTTCTCGACTGTCTTCATATCTCTCCTACATTTCACGGTAGGTCCACAACTTATATATGCATGAATATTCATTTCTTCTCTACCATCACCACCATTCTCAGGATCGCTGCATTCGTTGATGTAATTTCTGTGATAAAAGTTGATATTCTGTTAATTTCTTTTATTCATGCAAGTATGCTTGTGAACATTTTCTCAGTTTAATTTTGAATAGCAATTCACATAGTCCCAGACTATCTTCTACCATGTAATATCCCACTTGTTTAATTCCACAAGGTAAGATATTTTTCTGGCTTCATAAAACCATTTGACTCTCATATATATATATATATATATATATATATATATATATNAGGTACTGCTGGACCAAAGAACTGAGTTCCAATTTTTTGCTGTCGTTATCACCTCTTCTGCACCAAATTCAAACGTCCATCAATGTGTTTGTCAGTTTTCACTGCCGATGTCCCAGTTGCATCAATAGCATCTACATTATCTTATTCCCTTTTCTCTGTTTCACTATTAGTCTAGGGAGCTACATGCGAATTAGCATCCCATGTAGGTTCGTCAAGTCTGTTTTTATCACGACGCAACCGTGTCTCGTTTCCTATTTCAAATGTAGGCTCTGCTTTTTTGGCAGTTACCTGCTTCAAACAAACAGATCATGTTCTGCATAGACCTCTAGCATCACCCTTCTTTCCATCAGTAGCATCAACTTTTCTTACCCCACGCATTAACTCAGCACAAAATTCTGGTAAGATAGTTATTGGTTACTGAATCAGAACTAATTTATGCATTAAACCAGCAGAAACGTGAGCCACATTGCTCTTTCATGCCAACGAAAATCGCAGCTTTTACTAAATGAATTCCCATAATAGCAACGTTGTTTTAAATATGCTTGAATAATTCGTGGTTCACACACCACACTCGATTTCACATCTTCAGTAGCCTGCATCATCTTCAAACATACAAGATTGATTCATCCATATTCCTGCCGAGATTGACTCGTGTCGATAATTACTTGAGCCACGGACCTCAAGGTTGCATATTAGTGAATAACAACTGAAAATATGGATTAAATGTCTGCCCAAGAACACAAAAGATGGAGTGGATTGGGTTGAGCCATGATATGTAGAGTTGAATCATACACTGATCAGTTCTATGTCCTCGTCCCTTACCCTTTGGTCTGATTATAACAAATTGTGTGTCAAACCTTTAAGTTATGGTTGAATCTTTCCACCTGAATCCCTTTAGGGAAATACGGACTGCTAGCAAAATTCATGACGTACCATTTAAAGCACAAGACCTTAAACATATGAGATAAAAAGCAAGCTGTGTTGTTTATGACAATGATTACTGGTCCTCCAAAAATCTGCCATATAATTTATGTCAAAGTCCTAACTATTGTACCTGCTTTCATATTCCTTAAAGGAAATGACATTACAAATTTGGAAAAGGTATCCAGAAAAATCAAAATACAGATATTTTGTTCTTTGATCTGGTCAAAGACCACACACATCAACACGGACAGCTTCCCAGACAAACTCAAGTGTATCGACCATGTGAAGTCCCACCAAAGTATATATTTGCTCGTTTACACCTCTGTAAATCCTGACACGAACATACCACAGTGCTAGGCAAAAAAAAATTACTGGATATTTTCTACAAAATTTTTTGAATTCCAACATGACCACCGAAAACTGATGAATGATAATACTGACTATCAGAGCATGGTATGAAATAGGTACAACAATTTTCTTCGCACTACCAGTTTTTCCTGTATACACGAAAAAGCTTTTGTGGACAGATTATGGTAGGGGAGATTCGGGTAGCCCCGGCCGGCGGGTATTACCGGCCAGGGTTAGTTTCAAACAATCCCGCGCACATAGGTAAACAAATAACACGCCACAACGTTAGCAGCTCCATTTAGCCGTATAATCGAATCAACCCGGACGCGACCGCCGAGCGAACAACATGTTACAATCTTTCATTTACCTGTGCCTATATTGTAATGTCCGCCTTTTACATTTTGAACTCAGTTATTGTTTATAAAATGTAAGTACTTCACCATGATTTATTGATTTTCCTTTAAAATATTGATTCAAGTGTATAAGTTATGTTAATAATTTAGGTTATCTTTATTGACATTGTTGATATTAAATAACAACATAGAATGTGGCGGTCGGGTACCACCGGACACGATTTTGTATGGTAACCCCAGACATTTTTGGATGGAGAAATGTTTAGTTAGTGTAATGTAATGTTAAATCAAATGTTTAAAATGTTGTTGTCTTTTGCAGAATCACTTCAAAATTGCCAATGTCAAGGGAAGAATTACACACAGAGGAAATTGGGATGAAAATAAAATGAAACAGGCTATGCTATCTGTCCAGGAAAAAACGGCATCTGTGAGAGAAGCAGCTGAGAGATTTAAGGTGCTTAGAGCAAATTAATTGTTCAAACAGTTGAGCCCTTTTCCTGATGCTTCTAAGAAACGTCTTGTAGTGCGTTCCCGAAAAACACAAAAGAGTGAGATTCTGACATCTTCGCCGTGCGAAAACGCACTGGCAGAGAAAAAGGCTGCAACCAATAAAACAAGGCGGCAGTTAATAAAATGAAAAAAAAGAAGAAAATTCAAGGTTTGGTTCAGAATGCATCATTTGCGGAGAAACGTTCGAAGAAGACTGGATCCAGTGTCATAAATGCGAAGACTGGGCGCACGAAGCGTGTGTGGACATTGACCCTTCGGAGGAATACTACTTTTGTGATGTAAGGCAAAAAAACGGTTTGGTCATCGTTAAATCTATGTCCGGGGCTACCCTCCAATAATGTATCCACTGGAAATTGAAGCCTGATTTCAAGACTTGATATAAGCTAAGATAATGAACATATCAGATTGTTTCTTAATTATAATTGTGAGAGATATGTGGAATTTCCATTCTAGTTTAAAAATAAAGATTTAATTCTACTGATTTTCTTAATGTCATGAGTTTTATTTATGTAGTCGGGGCTACCCGCCTCTCCCCTTCACTAACACCTGATGGTATGTCATTAAAAATTTGTTGGCAAAACACATCGTTTTGTTGCTCTTGTTTTAAGTCTTCGTATGTGTTAAGTGGTACGACAAAGGCAATGAGTACAGAGACCTGAATTTCATAATCACACAGGTCGAACATACATGGTAGTGCATTGGCAACCACATTGTCAAAACTATGAATGTGGTGTACCTTAAATCGAAAACCAGTCAGTCTGTACACCCACTGTGCTAGCTACCAAACGGATCTGCTTGGCCCAACAGCCAGCTCAGTACCTGATTGTCAGTAAATAGGTCGAACTCATTGGCTTCCAAATGAGTGCTGAAATTTCCATGCCATGCAGGCATACCAGTGTTTCCTTTTCATAAGCATTCAGCTTTCATTCAGAGTCCGTTAAGGGACATCTGGCAAATGCAACAGGAGCTGTGTTTTCTTCACTAGTCTGACCTAGTGCAGTGCCCAAGGCTATATAGGAGGCGTCCACATGATGCATGAATCTTTTGTTGAAATCAACCAAGTGCAATACTGGGGCATCAGCTAACTTAGCCCTTAAGGTGTTGAAGGCAGTTTCCTACCCAGGTCACCAAAAAAATTCCTGGTTTTTCCTTTCTAGGTTTTTTTTAGTTAAGCTGCCATCTCAGCAAAACTAAAAAATAAATAGGCGTAATAATCTAGCATCCCGACAAAATTAATTACCCCTCTCTGGGATTTTGGCCTCAGAAAACGGATAATGGGAGCAACACGACATGGATCCATTAACAGCTGACCTTACAAGATATTATAACCTAAAAAATAAACACTATTTAGTGCCCATGTTACTTTCTTGTGATTGACAGTAAGCCCAGCATGATGGAGCCTGTTAAGAACGTGTTCTAAATGTATGATATGTTCATACATCGATTCACTATGCAAGGTTTAATAATCTTTGAAATTAAAGACAAACTAGAACTTTAGATCTGAGAAAACATGGTCTAGAATTCATGTCACAGTTTCATGCCGAAGCTAGCACCGATGGAAACCCTGTTAAATTAAAATTAGGCCCAAATTTTTCAAAACGCGGCAAATTTACAGCAGTCAGGGTGTAACAGACAGTGGTGAAAACTGGCATTTTGATACATAACTGAAAATATCTTCGCCTATTCCAAATACTGAAGGGCAAAGTCGACTGAAGGAGCCTAAAAGGGATCAAGGTCAATATTGTCATTCAAAAGACCATAATCAACAACCATCCTATAACCTGCATTCCCACACTTACCGACAAGAAAAGTTGGTAAAAGGATTCAGAAGTTGAACGCGGAATGACCCCTGCATTTAACAATTTATCAATAATATCTGTGAAAGCCATTAACTTGTGTGGTGAACATCCCGCGTATGGCACAGGAACTGTTATCTCGTCTGTCAAACGAAAACGATAAGGCAGAATATCAGAACTACCAATATGTGTAGTAATAATATAAGCATAACTATGCAACAAATCATATATGCGCTTATCTCCAGTACTTGAAGAGGTTGTGGCCGAGGCAACAGGTTCCGGACAGATGACCGGCCTGTTATATTAACATGAGCATAATGCCACTGGTTCATTAGGAACGAAACTAAAAGACAACAGTTCAGCATGTACATTTACAGTGATTCTGGCCCTACTCAGAAAATGTAAACCGGACAAGACATAAAGCTAAACAAGGGTTTATCGAAAGGCAGCAAGTCCAAGAAAACTGAGCAATTTTGAAATTCGGAGAGCACTTTGGTCACACAGGCTGTTAAACGAGGAGCCATAGAAATGCGACTAACCAAATGTAGTTGACGAGAACACAGGTAGTCAAAAAATCTTTTACTAATCAAACTGTGGGTAGCTCCTGTATCATAGAGTGCAAAACAGTGTTCTGTGTACTGTACACAATCTACAACACAGTCTCGATGTGTGCGCGTTTGCACTTTCAAACGACTGGGTGCTGCGTACATGCGATCAGCAAGGGGTAGTTTCTTTTAAATTTATGTTTACTGCAGACTGGTTGTAAAAAAAAAAAAAACACATGTCTTCTTCTATGGGCAGAAGAGGCGTCGGGCAGTAACGAACTGTGTGTCCGAATTGCGTGTAGTTACTACACCGTCTATCAACCCTTATATCGAGATAACCTGATCGTGATGTTAATGGTCCAACTGGAAAGCACTCATGATGTTCACGAGTCGCTAAGAGACTACATTCTACCGAGCTTGCCAATTTCCGCGACTCCACAATGGTTGACGGACTGCCATAACTAAATGTCAATGCTGCAGTGTTAGGGGAGGGAGATTACTTGTTATGGTTTTGACAAACACACGCTCTTGCATATTTAACCCAAGTGTCTTCTCATGGTCAAGAACCGACTATATGAACGCATGCAAGGATTAATTCGGTCTCTGAAACCGATATACATATTCCTTCTTACACCACTCCAAAAACATTCAGGGAAATCAAATCTCAATTACTTGATGGATGAAAGTGGAACGGAATCTAGTGATTTCAGGAAAAGTGTGTCATGGAAATGGCTGGTCTAAATCACAATCATGGATGATGCCACAAGCTCTTCAGCAGCTGAAATAGCTCGGGCGCTTTCGACGGCACGGGCGCGCAATCCCTGCAATTTTCCACCTAGTCAAATATAATTTCCGAGTCGCGTAGAAATTCCTGTAGCTTGGCTTTGCGGAGACGGTAAATCCAGGGAACACCCGACTCCCCAGCAGCTATAGTGATTGTGTGAAACAAATAAAAATCACAAATTAACCCAAACAATACCCCAGTTGGGCAGGAATTTTTCTATTAGCACATGAATGTCGGCCACATGGCCACAGAACAAAAACTAAAAATAAATATTATGTATGTTAAACATGGAAAAACAGTCCCAAATAATGACATTGCGATAATAAGCACTAAATCAGGAGTTTGACTGAGGGCATAATGTATTCACATAGGAGTTTGACATAAATTGGCAGCCCAGTACAGTTATCTATACATCCAGATATTGCCCACAGACAACTGACAACACAATGTAAACAAGAAACATGAGCTATTAAAAGTGGCAATACAGAGTAAACAAAGAAAATGAGATTATTTGTATGGACAAATAATTATAATTTATGTATATAAATATATATATCACAAAATACGACGTCAAATTGGACTTGAGGTCGCATTAAAACTGCACAAATTCATTACACAGTGTTAAATGGGAAACTGATGTTCTGAACCTACAAAGAATACAATAAAGGGGAGAAGGACCCACCATCTTGGACTTTCACTATTTTTTCCATAACTTCCATTTAATTATGTTTAACGAAATTTCTTGCTCGACATACATATAATAATGGTGTCTAAATCTTTATCAAACTATTGAAACTCTACCACGTTTATTAATCTCTGACTAGTGACTGTCGGCAATAAATAAGCCATTTTTTTCTTGCAGGTGGTTTCAGAAATTATCCTGGCAACAGTAGTATAGCAATACGTGTTTTATAACATGTGCACAGCAATGCCCTATGATTTGTCGATGCCCAAAATATAATACAATATCTGTGTTGTAAGTTACAGCGAAACATTCCGTCAATCCAATAAGGCGGGGAATGATCCCCCTTAAAATAATGAATTCAGAATACAATTATCCCTAAGACCGGCCTAGACAAAAATTGGCGTTAAAAGTGCTGCGAAACAGCCAGACAAGCATGAAGTCAAAAGGGGTGAGTGTAACGACTACGGTAATCACACATACTGACACCCAAGACGTCATGAAACATTACTCGGAACCATAGGTTGCGAGTGCCGCATGGTGAAACAGATCTTATTTTTCAATAAATTGTAACATTACCAATTGGCATGGCTGAAGACCCAATTTACTATATAGACTAAAACCAACTGCTGGGGCAATTATAAGATTTAACATTCAGTCACCCAAAACACAACATAACAGTACATATCTTTAACGCCGAACAGAAATGCCATAGCACGTGGGCCGAAATAGAATTTAGAAAAACACTACACAATACTAAACATTTCATGGTGCCTGCCTCGCCAAGGAGTTTTCTCACACAACAGATAAGAAAGCATCTAGGCAATTTCATTCTGGTCTGAAGAGCTAGCGAAGAAGAGAACGAGGCCTCGGAGTGGACACAACAGCTGGCCGGACAATCGAGCCACCGCGCAGGCGCGAAGAGGAAGGAGGGTTAGTAGGAGAAAAGGAGAAGGATAAGAAGGAGGGGAATGCCTGGGGTAATAACCGCCACACAAGGACACCCAGTTTAAACTCGGGCGGAAAATTCGAACAGTTCTCGTCGCAAAATTATACTTCAAATAAGATTTATCATGTTATAATCTAATATTTAAAAATATGATAAAAAATACATTATAAATGGAGAACACTCGGTTTTAAGTGTATGAAGGTAACTAAAAATACTGTAAAATACACAAAAATTTTTTTTTACTATTTGTAAATTTAAAAAGAATCCATTCCTGAAATCAAATTATAAAATTAGTCCTCACATGAAGGCATAATTAGGCTAATTTAAAAGCCTACAAGAACAAATTATTTGGACAAAATGTAATTACTTCTGGAATTTATAACTTACAGCAAAAATATTTAGTTGCAATTGATTTCGAAAATTTGAAACTTAATCAAATCTTAGTAAAGGCAATAAATATATCGATGTTAGGGATTTGCTATAATCATTAAAAATAAATTTGCTGAAAATATCTTAAAAACGATTGAATTAATGTTTTTATTAATATAACCAATCATTTCACCAACTAAAAATGGTAAGTATTTTTAATTTGAATATTGTAATGAAATAATGAAACAAATAATGCAATTTTATTCAATTTATTCAGAAATTATAGCCAGTTATACAGCGAGATTTATTGTTAGTTTAAAAAAAATTATATTTATAAAATTTTGCTATGAAACTTTGTTATAAATAGAATAATATTTTAGGAGAGTTTCTAAAATAATATGTTGATAAAATACATACACAACCAAAAATACGAACCGTACTAAATTTAATAAGATTAATGAAACCATAACATTAGAAAATTTAAATGTCAAAACATATGTTTATACTAAGTACAAAGTTGGCTATACGGAAAGAAAAAATAAATTATTAAACATGTTTGAAGAAGCTTAGTTATACTGCTTTTTATGCTTAAGTATTATAATGACTAAATATTTGAAATATAACGGACTCACTTATAAACTAAATTATGTTAATGCTGAAGAAATTAATGGTGGTTTCATTATTATTATTAATTATGAAAACTATCGAACCAGATTTATGGCTAATTGAAAAATACAGTTAAAAACTAAAGGACGTAATTTTTTTGTTACCTTATTAAAATGTTATAATTCACGTAATTTTTTTATGGAAAAGAATGATATTCTATAAATAATATATAATATTTATTTTTCCTGCAATGCATAATCCCTTAAACCAGGTTTTGAAAACATATATTTATAAGAAACACAAAATATAAAAAATACATCCCTAAAATGCATGAATTTGTTCTTAAGATTTAATTTAGTATTCGAGGCACAATATTTAATATCATGTAATCAATTATATGATATGCTTTTTCTAATAATTTCTTTATAAATATTATTTTATCTCCCAAGGATTTTAATTTCATTATCTCTTTCATTTTTCACATCTAATGCATTACGAAATAATCTTTTTTAAATTACTATTTTTATCGTCTTTGATTTTGTCATATCCACTTACATAATTAACTTATATTTCCAAAATTTATAATTTCAATTTTTAATAAAGATTTTAATAAAATATTTTAATATTGTGTATATTAAAACTGTATAGATCTCATAATATCCCTCATTTTGTTTAAAATACTTTACATATTCCATACAGGATAAAGAGAAATTAATTTTTTCCTACACTTATATGTTTATTTGGAAACTCATAATGATTGTGTGAATAATTACATTAAACCATTCAAAGTACACTCTAATTAAATAGATAATTGTAACAATTTTTGATTAATGAAATTTTTTATCTAATTCTATGTTTAGATTCGTTTAATCCAGCAAATTACATATTTTCATAAAATATTACAATTTTTTTAAGATGAAATTAAAATAGCAATTATTTTTTGAATCTTTAAACCAATGGAAGAAAGTCGTTTTTTATTACCATTTTTATGTTGTAAACTAGGTTAAGCAGTCATATAAAATACATTATTTATAAGCAAATTTATTTATCCTATAGATTTCTGAAAATTAATTCGTTAAAAATAATAATTTTATTTTCATTAAAACATTTTATCCATATGTGTATATTATAAGAAACCTAGAAGAATTCATCAATAATGAAAATATAATAATTATCTATTTTTATATAAAACTTCAGAAAATTATTTATTATCTTTATAGTGAAACAGTTGACGTGTGACATATAAGGAGTATTAGAGCAGCGCTGTCACAACAACCAACCTACCCCCCCCCCCCCCCC
>NQII01001537.1:348320-427724 GCA_002778355.1 Clitarchus hookeri
CCCCCTCCTCCAGGACGTCGCCCCCCGTTAATAAGAGTAGCCAAAATAGAGTACCACACCTCGGAAGTGTTTCTGTATGTATTTTATAACTCGAGACAATATATCCATCATTTAACGTGAAACACCAAAATACTTCCTTATTGAAATACCCTCAACCTTCAAGGCACCTTATAGTTTGTGCCTGGAGGAATTAACTCCGACCCTACGAACCACTCTGTGTGCCACGGGTGGGGAATAGCATCAAGTTAAATTGGCGCACAACAGTGGGGCGTCACAGTGATGGGCCATGTAAGAATCATATATTTTAAATATATTTAGATCTAAAACTGCAAATTTTTTTTAAGAATTAGGGTATATAAAAGATTGAACAGTTGAATGTTGAAGAACTAATGAATGACCTATTCTTTCAATCCCTGCAGTATGTCACTAAATTTTATCATCAGGTATATATTACTGTGTATAAACCAGTTATATTTTTTGTTAATACACATTTCGATAAGAAAATGTTTTTGCACTGGGTGATATGCATTCACTAAATCAATGTAATATGGATTTAATTTATTTTAACCAAAGTCAGTTAATATTTCTATGAAAACCTTATCTAAAAGCTATTATATAAGCATGACTCCTATCATTAACAAAACTAAAAAATTAATTTTTGTCTTACTTTATAAGACACCTTCAGTTATTTTTGTAATAATATAATTGCCAATATCGAAAAACATTTTTTATATAATTTTATTCATTTTCTATTTTGAGGAATAACATCCTAATATATAACATTTAACATCAAATCTTGATTTGTTAATAAATTTTAGGGTTTCTTTAGTATATTAAGCATTTATATAAACACTATGATTTTCTTAAATCATCTTTAGAGTACTTATATTATTCAGCATTAACTTATAAAAGTGAATTCGAAGTACTTTCTAAAAATTCATATTTATTTAAATAACTGATAACATATCAATTCTAATTGTCATTTATATAATAATATATTTATATTAAAAATATTATAATAATGAATACTAAATATATAATTTACATGCCAAACTGTATTAACAAATAAATCAGATCAAACAGAAATTGTTTAAATGCAACAGGCTTCGACATAAAAACACGCAATTAAAAACATATTATAAAATCTCAAATTTATTTCTGTATTTGCAATATATATACAGTATCTTGGCAAATCAACTCTAGTTAAGCTAAATACTACATCCCAGAAAATAAAGCAAATATTTACTGATGTTTAACTTGCGTCTCTAGCAACAGCATAATTTTTAATATGCTTCAAGATGTTATCATTTTGTCTAACAATTAACACAAACAAATACTGCTACCCATTGGTTTAATTAAGAGTGTAGGAAAAAGCATGCTGGAAAAATGTAACATAAACAATTATAAAGACAGGCTAGAGCAATGTCATAATATTAATGAAGAACAGAGGATACAAAATAAAATTATAGTTATCAGGGAGTTCAAGAGATTAAATAGGTGGATTTATGAAAATTATCCTGTACATATTAAACTGTAAAAAATTTAAAAAAGTGGAAAAATAGGAGAAGATAGGACCCCTTACAAAAAATAATATATCCATTTAAATGCATGTACATATAACTACTGTTCTTTATTGGACACTATAGATCATAATTACTAAGAATATAAATTTTTTGCTAGTCCATTGCTTATTTACATTATAAAAATACTTTCACTTCATGACTTTAATATATATCAGTTTCCTTGACTTCCAAATGATAAAATTAATGTTCCGTCTTGCGACTCAAAATTACGAAGAAAACTAGTTGCCAGATGTAAGAAAAAGGTGTTCATCCATTTTTCCAGCACACAAACGGAGCATCGAAAGGATAATAGAAGCGAAAAACCAAAAGTAGACTGGAAATATAAGAGAAGAGGAAGAAATCCTCTGCATAATATAACAAAATCACGAATTAATTAATGACTGATCACGAACGCATTACATGGGTACAAAATACAAAACCATAGTCAGAAAACTTACCCCACGAGGAAGGTTCAAGTAGAAACTTACGTGTAATTGCACATCACAAACAGCAGATTGCCAACACAAACACTGGTTACCTCTGTTGCGCTTAAACTACATTTCTTCTTGCAGTTAAGTACTCTACATGATAAATAAAAAAGGCGCACACTGTGACTACATCTTTATCAAAAGTACGAGTTCAGTTTCTGCTGAGGCGAAACATGTCTAGCTATAATCAAGAAGTAGATGCGAATGACCCTGGGACGACGCGTTCCTCGCGGAGATGCATAGATTAGTGGGTCCCTGGCAGTGTGACACCCAAAATATTAGTTAGAGAACCGTTGGTAGATGGCACTGGGATGCACAAAAGCTGTTATGGGTTGTGCAAAGGGCACTTTTTTCTGTGGAGACACCCACAGACTATGGACATAGCAGAATATTTACTGTGTTGGGAAACTGTTCTGCAAGAGCAATGGCGCAGCGGAAATGATAAACACGATAACAAAAACAGTCATGCCAACATCCAGGCATACTATAACAAAATTACAAGCAGATGCGTTCTCACAGCTACAGCCTGTGTGGAGACCTGCTTGCTTGCCTGCCTGCCTGCATGAGCTGGGAGCATGAGAATGTAAAATAGGTAGCCCAGAAAAACAATAAATTAAAAAAAACATCCGCATAAATATTATCATAAAATACCAGAACTTAATTAACTAAGAGTTTCTCAAATGGCTAAATTAATTAAAATCGAATCCAAAAAAATGTACATTAAACAAAATACTCTGAGAAGTTTGGATTGTTTTTAAATGGCACAGACTATCCCCCTTTCCCAAAAAAGCAGACGCTAGGGTGTTTCTTCAATTTCTTACATACATATATGCGTACACTTGGCCAAAGTTAAAATAAACACAAGTATGGACTATAGCAAATGCAAGTAAGGCAAATACCATATAAGCAGGACAAAGACAAAGCAACAACAGAACACAACACTGATAATGTTCATAAGGCAATGTGAAGAAAGTGTATATTTTCACTGTACAGACTTAAAACAGAGTTATCGTGCTTAATACTAAAGTGTATACTTAAACTAGTGTGCCCTTAAACTAACAACGTTGTGTGCACACGATAAACTTGCAACATAGTACCTAGGATTTTTCCAACAAACTTGCTGAAGTGATACGAGCTAAAACAAATTTAGCTTCTGGTCGACCAAACCGATAATCATGTATGTTGAAGGCCAAAATATGTTCAGATGAATTATCAGTCCACCTGAACCATGCTAACAATGGATAATATACTGACCTGGGCCCTGCTAACCTATTTAAGTTTAGGCTAACTTTTCTTAAGTTGCGAGATGTGGGCCCGTGCAACAAACGCACAATTTGAAGGGTCACAAATTGCAGCTGTAAGAGGAGTGAGGAATCTCTGTACCTGATAAGGTCCTTTCCACATATAAGCTCTGCACATTATAAAATCTCCTGCTTGAATTGGGTTTTCCTTACGATCCTTATCGTACCTCCTCTTTGACATTTCATGTGCCAGATTCAAGTTGTGACTAGCTCTTTTCCAGGTTTTCTTGATATCCTTCAGGTCATTTGGCAGAAGGTCAGCGAGTGACCAAATATTGTAAAGAGGGATATTGTATTTGTACTTGAACATGAGTTCAAAATGAGTGAATTTGTGTCCCCCATGTCGCACATAATTGAATGTCATTTGCAACCATTCAATATCTTGATCGCATTTATCCTGGCTGACAGCATGAAAGTCAATTACAGCCGAACGGAGATATTTGGTTGAAGTGCTCTGCATGTGATGGCTGTGGAGAGTTTGGAGTGATGGTAAAAAGTTCAATGCCATAGTGAAGCACATGTTCTTGAATAACCTAGACTTAAACTGTAGAACATTATCCGTGACTGCAATAAAAGAAATCACTGAAATTTGGAAAATATAATTTTTCAGTGTGGAAATAGTTGTTTCAGATGTAACTTTACGAAGCTGCATGAGCTATACAAATTTAGTAAATGCATCAATGCATACCAATAACATTGTGTTACCTGACTTAGAGCGAGGAAAATGTCAAAAAAATTCAACAAAAACTTTCTGAAATGGTATCTTTGCAATGTCAGATGGAAGTAACCCTAATTTTGTATCCTTTGCATGATTGCTTTAGGCACAAAGTTTGCCAAACTTTACTCTTTCTGAAATACTTTGATACAGGAATTTCCAGATAAACATACGCCTAATTGCATTTATTGTTTTATAAATCCCTAGATGAGCATCTAAAGGGAATGAATAGAAGTACTGAAATATCATATTATGAAGATTCTGAGGCAACGCTATTTTATGCTCACTCGAAGAACGATATTTGTAATACAAAACACCCTTAAATATTTTGTACTGTTTTGATGCAGTATACCTCTTTGAATCTGATCAATAAGGCCACTAAAGTAAGGGTCTGATATTTTATGAGTCTCAATATCCTGAAATTCCAATGAAAAATTTTTTAACAATGCCCTGAAAATATTAGTTTCATGTTGAGAAGAGGTTTCCTCAGAATAATTCTCAAATATGTGAGACAACGCATCTGCAACAATATTTTGAATACCACGGATGTGTTGAATTTTGAATTTAGGATAAGAAATCATTACTATCCAACGACCTAGTTTTCCTAACTGCTTAGTATGAGCGAGTATCAATGAGATGTCGCGGTTATCTGTTTAGAGAATAAACTCTTTGTGTCCCAGAAATTGTCTAAACTTGTCAATACCAAATACAACTGCTAAACACTCTACCTCTTATACTGATGAAACTTTCTTTTCCTGATGGGTCAAATTGTGTGATGCAAAGGCGATGGGCTGCCTCTGCCCATCAGATTCCTGTGATAACATAGTACCGAGTGCTGTTCTCGAGGCATCTGTTTGGAGGATGAATGGCCTAGAAATATCGGCAGTCCTAAGAAAAGGTGGGCTATTATTAATACCTTTTTTCAAAAACTCAGATGCTTCTTGTTGCTCTTTGCCCTGAACGAATTTTGCACCTTTCTTACTCAAAACCAACATTTAATAATGCAGCACATTCAGCAAATTTTTAGTAAATTTTGAATAGAAAGTCGCTATGCCAATGAAACATGAAATTCTCTTCACATCTTTCGGTGGTGGGGAATTCCTGATTTATTTGGTTCTGTCTGGGTATATTTTAATGCCTGTTTTAGAAAGTAGGTGACACAAGAAAATAATTTATTTCACAGCAGACTATAACTTTTTTAGATTTGCAGTAGACCTGCCTCGTAGTATTTCCAACACTTCCTTTAAATGAGTTACATGCTGATCGAAACTTGTTGAGTACTATACCAAGTTATTAAGATAATTAAAAACATACTTAAATTTCACATATCCTCAGACTCGATCGAGAAGACGAGTGAGTACTGGTGCTCAAGTAGCAAGTCTAAAAGGGACAACCATGTACTGGTACAAGTTCCACAGTCCACAAAATCCAGTGACATGTTTTGCTTCCTTGGTAAGAGGAATTTGGTGGTATGTAGAATTGAAATAGAAAACACAGAAATACTAAACCAATAAAAGGCTGAATTGAATTTTGGTACTGGTACACATTCAATATCAATTTGTCTGTTTAAAGGGCGGTCATCCACCACTAAACGATAGTTATTTCCCTTTGGTACCAGGAAAGCCTGGGAACTGTAAGATGATTTTTATGGTTCTTTAAACTTAATGTCTAACAAATCCTGAATTTTTCTTCTCCTTATCTCCATTTTGGAGGTGCCAAATCATAAGGATGATACTTTACAAGTTTAGAATGCAAAAGATAGATGTCATAATCTATCAAATTAGTACAACTTAATTTTTGGGTCAAAACATCAGGAAAATTGGCACAAAGATTATGTATAATCACTTGTTTTTCTTGATCATTATACTTTAATGCAAGGGATATATAATTATCTACTCTTTCAGACACATGTACTTCTTCACTAATCTGTTCACCACTAGAAATGGGGATAATCACTTGCTAATTCAATATAAACATAACACATCTGGCTTGTATCTCAAGTATGTCAATAAGCACACCTGTCTTCGAAATGAAATCTGATCCAAGAATTTGGTAAGTCGAAATTGTTTCACAAACTAAAAATGGAAAAGTCCATGTTAAAATTTAATATTGTTTTTTACAATGGTAGCCATACTGATTCACAAGATTGATCTGAAGCTGTAAAACACTTCAAATCTGCTGGCTCAGTTTTTTTTTACAAGTCCTTCGTGTTCTCTTTTTTGAAACACTGATCATGAAATAAAGCTACGCACAAAACCTGTATCAACAAGTTCATCGATTTCAAATGAACATAATTTTGTGGCACGATATGGCAGCAATGACTTGGTTAATGGTAGAATTTTATGACACTTTCTCTTTTCTAATTACCCATTTTTCTCACATTTTCTACAATTTCTAATAATGAAACAATACAACTTCTTTCCTAAATCATCGCCAACAAAGTTTCTCATAATATACACTGACTGTACTTCTGTATCAGAAAATTTATTGTTTTAATGATATTTTTTGTTGAAAATTGTCATTTTTTTTTGGGTGATCAGAACTTTTTCTGTTTCTGTTTAGACCATCACTCTACATCATGTTTATTTTTATCCTGGCGTGTTTTAATTTTCTCTTGTTAATTTTTACATTGTGCTTAAAATGGCCTGGCTGTTTATAATAATGATAACTTTTCTCTGATTTTCCAGTTTTCTCGTCCGTGTCAGACTGAGGTTTGTATTTACCGTTATGGTGCACACTGGTGGAAATTTTGTGTTAAGAAAATTCTTTTTCATCTCCTTGTTTCTTGTGAAATGAGTTCAGAGGGTTTTTGAAATGAAATTGTGACTTATTCCTCAATTGACCTGCGAAAGCTACATTCGTTTAATTTATGCAAAACCTGCCCTACTCTGTGAATGTTTGTGGTCTACTCACACAAATAGCACGTGAATGATCTGTGGGGTTCATCCATCCAAAATTGTTCAGACAATTTCCGTCTCAGACACAGACAAACGAATAATCATAACTGCTTCCCTAATATCAGCTATGTAATTTGCCAAAGTCTCAGAGTGCTGTTGCAACCTGCTGAATCATTCTAACCTAATTTTGACAATCATTCTTGCTGGAATAAAATATCCTATAATATCTTGATGATACTGGTAAAAACTAAAATTATTAGGAATGGCTAATGTCCTGTCACTCAAAGGACGGCAAGTGAAGGGGGAAAATAATTTCCAGCAATTGGTTGTCTGGTATATTACCTTTTTGTTTATATCTAACGAACTCTGTCAAATATTTCAATAACTGGCGAATATTCAGATCATCACATTCAGGGAAATATGCTAAAACTCACTCCAAGAGATATGAGATCTTACCATAAGCGGAAAATTATGATGAAGCATGGGGGCTGAAATTTGAATAAGGTTGTGAATGATGGAGGGGTTGGTGATGCAGGGTGTTGAGGTGGGGTGAGTGGGACAAAGCAGCAGTTGACTGGATTCCAAAATCTTGATGTTTTTTATTTGAAGGGGATTCAGGATGTGGTTGAATGGGAAGACGACTGGAAGAGTGTTTGTGGTACACCAATAGGGGTGCACAAAGGTAGGCCGGATGAAAAAAGGGTGGTAAGAGTGTGTGATGCGCCTGTTGACTGCTGGGGAGTAATTATTTGTAATGCTTGGTTAGGTGGATGTTAAAGGGGTTGAAAATGAGAACTGAGAGAGTGGGAGGTTTTTAACTGGCTGGGTGGATGAGGGTATGTTGGAAGGTTGTGGAGAATATGTCGAAAAATGTTGAAGAGTCTGGGTGAATGAAAGGAAATCTACAGAAGGCTGGGGAGATTGTTGTTGGGTTGTTGAGGCTTGATGGGTGGGGAGGGATGAGGGTGACGTGTGTGAAGTGGCAACTAGTGTGTACAAATTAGTGGAAATCTCCACTACTGAAGTTAAAAAATGATCAGCATTAGTACTGACTTGTGCTTCGGCAGTATCGCAACACACCAATGAGGTGGAGATGGAGTTGGGTGGAAGGACAGAACATGATGTATGAGTGGTGGTGAGGTGGGTGTAGTAGGTGAGTGTGAAGGAATGTACTCGAGTGATCTTGCTTCCACACCTAGGAAACGAACGCTATTTATGTTTTTGTTGCCCCTTGAAATTGACTTATTTCTAAATAAATGAACCATCGAAGACTCAGAAACAGAAGCTGTGGTCTGAACACCTGTTTCATGTTGGGTTTGACTTGCCAAAACATCCAAACGTTTCTTAACAACTTCGTGGTACATTTTCACACTTTCTGAAAACTTGGTCACTTCATTAAATAGATGATGTGTACCTGGCCCTGGCATAACAGCTGTAATACTGACAGTATGAGTGTTACATGTGCTAACCTTGTCAAGCACCTAAGTATGGGTGCTTGATGTGAACTATCCTACAATGGAACTGCTGTGTAATTTAGCTAAGAAACTTTTTCTTAACAAAAGGTTTCTTAATCAATAAAATCTATAATATTTAAATAGTTCACCGATTACAGAATACCATCATTATAATTTATGCACAATTTCTTATGTAACTGCTGTGTATCTCCAGGAGCATCCAAATTACAGGCATGTAACTCGTAAATAAGCTCGCCTTTGAACAAAAATTCTAGGACAATAACAGTGTCCATTGTGAATTCACAAAGTTTACTATGATAAACTAAGAATACAAAAAACAGATAACGAGCTAAGCACACACAAAAATTTCCATGCGAAAATTCGCACAACCCTTAAATAATACCCTTGTATGAATTAACCAAGTGTATTTAAATTGAATAATATCAAAAACCAATAAGTAAATTCCCTAGCATAAAAAGGAAACACCATTACAGTACTTTATTAATATTTATGTTTAAATATGCTTACTGCCCATGTAATAATGTAAAAAAGGCCAGGCTAGATGGCCGCAGTCAGCGACAAACAAAGCACGATAGTAACAACACGAAATAGTCAATGAAATGTGACAGAAATGGGATAAAATACACAGATAAACAAAGATAAATACGAACAAAGAGCAATGTTACCTGTTTCACTGCCAACGAAATATATCGGCTCATAACACACAATACAAATAAACATGAAATTGTAGCACTTACAGAACTGGTTGGCAACTGGTCGTAATCCAAACAACTTCAACGACATACAAAAGTAACATTGCTATGGTCAAGTCCCCCTCCCTGGTAAGCTTTATTTTGGCCAAAACCATGCACTGCTACCATTTGATTTGTGACACTATTACTGAAATCCAAATGTTATGTTCAGTGTGTATTAAAATGCATGCTGGAAAAATGTGACACAAATAACTATAATGGAAGACTATGGCAAATTCCTTATATAAATAAATACCAGAGGATATACAAGAAAATTTTGATTATGGTGGAGTTAAAAGAAAGATACTATATAGGCAGGTTAATGACCTTATATTTTAACATAAAATTTGAAACACAAAAGTTTTTCACAACATTTAGGTAAAGTAATCATAATTGCACAGCATTAAACAAAGTTTAAAAATGATACTGTATAAGTAAAGCTGTGAAATGTTAGAAAAAGTGAAAAAATAGGAGAAAATGGGGCCCCTTACAACAAACCATTATATCCATTTAAATTATATTAACATTTTCCTATTCTTTCAAATAAGTGACTAGATCGTGATTAATTGGAATTATAATATTCTTGCAGTCCATTGTTTCTTTAAGTTATAAAAGAAAAACTCTTTATCTTCATTATTTTAATGGTTCTGAATTTCATTGAATTCCAATCGTCTAATATGACCCATCATTTGAATCAAAATTATGAATAAAACTAGTGGTCTGAGGTAAATAGTATTGGTTGTGCCAACTCATCCCTAATCATTTCGACATCACAGAAAATTGAGCCAATGCCAAGATCGTCCAACAAAAGTAGGAATTAATACTTTTTTTTCAGCCCCCAAATGGAGAATCGATAAAAAAAAATAAAAGTGTAGAAACAATAGTACAATGGAAATAGAAACGAAAGAAGAGGAAGTAACCCTCTGTAAAAAGAGAACAAAATCACGACTTAATTGATGATTGATCAAAAACACATTATATAGATAAAAAAACCATTGTTGGAAAACTTACCCCAAAAGGAAGGTTCGAGCAGAAGCTTACGTTTACTAGTTCCACATCACAAATTGCAGGTTGCCAACACAAATATTAGTCTCCTCATTTGCGCTAAAACTACATTTCTTCTTGTAGTTGACTACTCTACATGATAAAAAAACAAGAAGTTGCTGATATAAATAATCAGTCTACTTTCCTCAACATGGGCGCAATTAATTTTTAAATAATTTCTTAAAAGCTTAGTTGGTAGGATGGACTTGACTTATCTTTAAAAGCCATAGATTTAGAAATTAAACTAGAAACTTATGCAACAGTAGTGAGACAATTACAAATACACACATGCTTTACCCGGGACTTGAGCCTAGAAAAAATCATACTATAACCTAGCGTGCAATCCACTGTTGTGAAAATTGTGTGAAAATTCTATAGAATTCGGTTATTTGGTCCCTGCAATATGATATATAAACCTAATTTCGTATTTGATGCTTAAGTACAAAATTGCCAGAAAAATATACGATACTTCTAATGTAAACTGTCTACATAAAAATGTTTCGTTGAAGTTGGTTAAATTCTTTAATATATATATGTCAAACTTACCTAAATGATTTATGAAGCTGCCATTTTGAACATCTTTGTCTGGCACATTTAAACCATGAAAGTTTACATGGCCTTCTGTAGCATTTACGATGTGCACAATTTGGTAACAATTTATTTGATATTTTTAATTGTAACATTTGGTGGGAATCGGATGATTGTTCCTAGAGACATGACATTAAAACTCCATTATTTTCATGTGGCGATCTTTATAAATGGAGGACAAAAAAGTAATGTAGCAGCAATATAGGTTATTGCATACTGCCAATATAATAAATTAAGTTAAAATAGATTACATAGTTTCGTAGATATCGCCCACAAAACTAAAATGATTTTATACCCGTCATTCTAAAAATAAGTGTGTCCTAGATTTAAAAAATACATTGATTATTATTCTGGCCTACCACAATACAACATATTCGCCAAATTTTGTAAGAATTGTTACTTTGTTTCCTGAGGTAAAAGGTAAAATCATTATTTTTTTTATTGGTAAGGCTATCTTACAAATTTGCAGAGAAATGAGATACTGCCTTAACAAATTTGATGGTTGTAATAGGTACTGTCAGCATATAAATATAAGATGGCATTTGTTTCGTAAGTAAAATATGCTGAGATAAAATATTTATAGCCACAATTTTGAAAATAAGTGCTTGACCTACGTAAAACATGCAATTTTACACCACCTGCTGCAGTATTATTTGTTAAAAAATTTCGAAGAAATCTGTCAATTGTTTCCCGAGATATGTCAAAAATCTTTATTTACTCGCCATGTGCAATCTTAGAAAATGGCAGACAAAAGATGCTCAACATACATACAGTTGATAGTTGTAATATTTACTGCCAATATACAAAGTTTAGTTTAAATTTATTACATAGTTTCGAATATATAGCATTCTAAGCTAAAATAACTATATGGCCACCATTTTGAAAATAAATTTGTAACATGCTTAAAACATACCACTTTTCATTTGCATCAGTACTACTTGTTTGCCACATTTTGTAGGAATCAGTTAATTATTTTCTGAGTTATGACGTAATAACTTTTCTATTCGTATAGTGCTATCTTCTAATATGGCCGACAAAAGGGTTTTTTGTATTTATATATGATGCTTGTAATAAACACTTTCACTATACAATATTAGGTAGAAATGTATTGAAAGGTATGGCAGATACACTAAATAAACATAAAACATTTGTATGGCCGCTATTTTGTAAAAAAATATACTAACTAAATTCAGTCAGTTACGGTTAACATGGTCTGCCATATTATTATTGCATGCCAATATGGGTAATAATTGGTTGAATAGTTTTCGAGATATAATATAAAATATTTATTTTTAATTTGTGATATCTTACAAAGTAGGCGGACCAACAACAATTTCCATCTCAAAATTTAATAATGACATAATGCTGTGCAGCATACAAAATTTGGTTCAAATCGGTGGAATGGTTTCCAAGAAATGGCATATCACACAAAATATTAAAATGGCCACCATTTTGAAAGTATGTGCCCGACGTGGTCGAAAACTTTAAAAGTCAGGTGTCCTTATTATATTTAACATGTGTACCAAGTTTGGTAAAGTTCGGTTAAAGTGTTCAAATATTGAAAGGGGGACACACACACACAATCTCACCGTCATACACACACACAGACAAGAAAGTGATCTCATAAGCCTTTCTTTCCTTCTGAAAGTAGGCTAAAAGGCGCACACTGTGACAAAATCTTTATCAAAAGCATAAGTTCAACTTATGTTGCGGCGAAACACGTCTAGCTATAACCAAGAAATAGCGCCTCGCGAAGATACGTGGATACCTGGCAAAGTGACACAAAAAACTTTAGTTAGATAACCGAAGATAAATTTGCACTGGGATGCACAAATCTGTTCCAGGCAGAGAAAAGAGCACTTTTTTCTGTTGAGACACCCACAGACAGCGGACACAGCGGAAAATTTACCGTGCTGGGAGACGATTCTGCAAGATATACGGCGCAGCGGGAATGAGAAAGGCTGTAACAAATATGGTCACGCCAACACAACATTTGGGCCTACTAAAACAAGCATTGTACTCGTATGCGGAGGCATTCTCACAGCTACGGACTGTTAGAGACCTTCTTGCTAACCTGCCAGCATATGCTAGGAACATCAGAAAATAATTTATTGAGCCACAAAGAAACTCACAATAATTACACCTAAATATTATAATAAAAAAAACTTTTAATTTTATTAACTAAGAAACTCTCAGTTGACTAAAAATAATAAACAACGAACCCAAAAAAAACATGAAATAAACAAAATAACCTGACAAATTTTGATTTTTTTTTAAATGGCACAGACACACAAAAAATGTGTGCTATCTTGCACTTGTTGTTTTGGTGCTTGCATATTATGCCTGAGCTTGATAAAAAGCAATCTTTATTTATATACCTTGCTATTGTAAATTATTATCAATTTATATCTTCATCATCTAAAATTACATAATCGTATATTTGTAATGAGTTAATCTCGCAGTAGTCTAATTGAAATATTTCTCTATTTTGGTTTTGTTCATTTATTTTTCTAGAATCATTTTCAAAGTATTTTTCTTCTTCAGGAATTATTCACCAAAACCCCATTAGTACATTTACTTATTTAATATTTACTAAATGATTATTTCATAAATACCTTTAGTTTTAAGCTACATAACAAGTCATGATTTTTTTTTATTTGAGTCATTATGATTACTCAATTGTTTTAATTAGTTTTTGTACAAAATATTTAAGTGGAGTGGAGAGTAGAGATATTTGGGTAACTCTTAACATCAAGGTCTTGAGAGCTGATGAGGCTGAAACGAGATGAGTATGAAACTGTGTCGGAACACAAGGATGGAGGAAACGGGAGATCCCCGAGGAAACTCACCGACCAGCGGCATCGTCCGGCACGATTCCCACATGCAAACATCTGGGAGTGATCACGCTGGAAATCGAACCCGGTTTGGCTAGGTGGGAGCTAGTAGTCTGACCAAAAACTTATCTCCAAAAATATAAAAAACAACAAAATTTATTGATGAAACCACATAATTAACACTCCTATATTTCAGTATTATATTTAATCTGTAAAAATAATTGTTCTATTCTGTAAAAAATTATTCTTCTAATCCTTAGAAAACTTACCATATAATTGTAGAATTCGATAACTAATAATTATGTGAAATTAAAATATATTAATATTAAAACTGGTGATTTATAACATAAATTTTGGGTTTTTCTTATTATCATTACAGCAAAAATGCATGATTAGTATAATTATCTTTCTTCGGACATAATGTATTAAAAGGGGCTAATACCGGCACCTGGCACCAGCACCGGCCAGCCGCCATGTTGTGATGTCATCCAACCGCCATATTGGATTTGGGTGATCTTGACCCATGACCATGACCTTGACCCTGTGCCAAGGTCTTGGATGACCTTGAACCCAAAAAATCCTCAAAATCCCAAACAAATCCTATAAAACCCCCCAAAAAATTTTTAAAACTTTATTAAAATAAATCAATAAAAATATTTTTAAAAAAATGTTTTATTTTATAAATTAATTAAAAACTTATTATTAAAAATGCATAAAAATATTTTATTTCTGGAGGTTTCCCCAGCACCATGTCCAGCAGACGACTGACCCAACACCAATGTTTCTCATTGACTAATTACCCACCTTCGTTCGACTAATTAGTCGGTAGTCCTCCACTCCCCTCATTACTAATTCCATCTTAAGCAGGCATTTTCGTTTTTTGTTTGTTATTTGTTTTCATTTTCAACACCAGTGTATTAATTATCGACTTCGCCACCAGGCCGGCTGGTAATCTAGCTACCAGGAGGGAGCCATATTTGTTTATGTTTTTAATGTATAGGAGCTGCTGTCGGTCAATTACTTAAATTCACTAGACCCTTTCCATGACATGTCATATCTACTGTTCGTTTATTTTTAGTATCGCCCACTAGAGCGCACAGGTAACGCATTTTTCCACAGCCAGAGATAATTTACTATCGAAAGAGTGCTATCGCCCTGTACCGAATGTTGACTATGTCATGTAAATTGTCATATTTAATGTTTTGATTTTTTAAAATTAATTATTTAAATTAATGTTTTTTATACCGTGGGGTTTTTAAAAAAAATTAATGAAACATAACATATTTTTGACATTAAATTTATTCAGTAAAGTACGACATGAGTAAACACATATACAAAGTTATATTAATTGCAATCTTCGGTGTTCACTGCTCGATGTCCGCATCGTCGACCCAGGAATTGTAGTGAGCTGGGAAACCACCCCACTTGACATACGACCGTACATTATGCCGTTTCAGCACCTTCTCGACCATATACAAATCAGGAAACTTTGTAGGTAGTATCTCCTCTGCGTAGAAACCACCATGGATGGGAACATTATTAAAATCCTCAATAAAGTAGGTCCTCTGAATATAGTTGGGTATACGTCGCACAAGAAAGAGTTCAGGGCTCCAATTAGCTGTAAATCCTTTCTCGATCTGGTGATGCGCACCAGATCTCCAACCTTAGCTGTAGGCTTGAGTGAATCCCTCCTCTTCGGAATAGCATACATGGCTCGAAGCATGGAATCGTCCTTGATGTCTTCGGGCCTCATGCGTTTGGTCGAATGCACTGTAGAGTTATATTCGCGTACGAGTTCTGGGAGTATATCCAAGCACTTGTAGTTGCCATTTGCAGCGAAATTCACCTACATCTTTCCCTTCAAAGTCCTGTTGAACCTCTCGACAATAGAAACATTGAGATTGCTGTATGTGGAATAATGATTTATGTTATATTTCTTCATCAGATGCTTGAACATTGCATTGCAGAATTCCTTGCCCTGGTCAGTTTGTAGATTAGTTTGGAGGCGTCCTTCGCGCAGTACATCCGACGTTGCCTCGGTAACTTCACGGCCATTCTTCGATTTGACAGGCCTGGACCAGTCGAATTTACTATATGTGTCGATGACGATCAACATGTGTTTGTAGCTTTTGTTGACCCAAGCATATGATATATCCACAAGGTCGACTTGAAATAGGTCGTTCATCCCACATTTCAGCAGGTCGGATTCTGTAAACTCTCTGGGTTACTTGCGAATTATAAGTTCTTAAATCCCGTGGTTTCCAAGTGTCTTGTAATCGTCTGCTTGGATGATCCCACCAGGTAGAAAATCTATTTCATCACCACCGAGGAACCATGACTGTATATGTCATATGTCGTATCATTATTGGGAGATGTGTACGATCGTAGGTAGCGACGAACCAGAACATTGGGTTTAAAGATTCTCTTCCGTAAATTTTGTTTTGTTGCAAATACACATCCGATCCCTCGTCCCGATCTCTTTGTACAGAATCATGTTTCCGCTTCTTCATAAGCTCAGCAGTATCGTCGATTTCTATCTTGTCATCTACATGAGCTCCATCGCTCTCCCTAAGCACTTGGAGACGACGAGTAATGGGCTTAAAAATTTCCTCATTTAAAAGGTCGCGGAAAATTTTGTTCCTCTTGCTTCTTGGCGATTAAATACTTCGAGTGAACTGACTGAATCGTCCGATGTAAGTCGCTAACAATGCACGACACCGCACTGAATAAAAATTGTTACTGTTGCTATCTTTAATAGGTTCATTCGTGCATCTCTGCCAAAATACCTTCGATCTGGCCCAGGCGTTCGCTGTAAGCATCCAATATTTCCCTGCTGTGGTTCTGAATACCAGTTTTCGTGGCAAGACTGGAAATCGAGGTAGCGAATGTGTGATTTATGGTATCTTTCAATCCTTTAATATTCTCTTCTTTTTGTGCCGATGCCACATTCAATCTATCGGCAATTTTTCTTTGAACCCTCGTCACATGCTCGTCAATGTCCATCATATCGCGGACGATCTCGGTATTCACATGTTCCATATTCTCCCGAGCTTGGACATATAGTTGCGATAGAATATGTAATTTTCGTTCAACATACTGCGCAATTCCGAGATGATGGCATTACAAATTCGAAGACGAAATGTTTACTAGCCGCATCTTCTGATCGTTCGGGTTCGCCAACATTTCGAATTATTCTTCCACCATCATCGCAGGTTCCATCGTTTCTTAGTACGAGACAACCTCCATCTTCGTCTTTGTCAAGACGCAGCTTGAGGTTACTTTGCCCCTAATTTTGATGTGCTGTAACTCTCGACGGTCGAGGATGAACTGATCGAATCACTGTTGGTACCTCCCATTATATTGGGGCCAGTCCTTAACGATCGTCAAAAATCAGCACAAAGCACACAGATGCTTACAATCCTATAGTATTATGTCCGTATTTACATTATCTTCGTAAATATGCTGCAAATTCATATCGTCCCTGTGAAACAACACCAACATATTAGCATTGTTATGGAGCAGCTATTTGAGTATGCACGAGTAAGTCTGGCCGAGGTACATGCAGTCCACCTTTGCATACCATCCAGTGCTAAAGTATTCCTGGATGAACATTTACTTCTCGCAGGCAGTGTCATCAAAGACTAATATCGAGTTTGGCAATGCTTCACTTGATGGGACGACTGCATCATTATCGTTGCAAGGGAAATAACCTATGCCATCCACAGCTTGCAGTACTCGTGCCAGTCGCTGATATTTCGGTTGCTGGAGCGATTTTGATTATAGGTACATTTTCTCGAACCGAAGGCTGTTTTCTTCATCCAGCAGGCTCAGTAGGATGACTGTTTCCCCACAATTTGATGGCACTAGGATTATGCAGTGCACTGTATTCGGAAATACGTTTCCATGTCGTGTTTCTTGGGATATAGCTTCATCTTCAGCAGTAATGCATATGGATAGAGTAACATCTTGTTTTATAATATGAATGTTACCACCATTATCATGTTGTGCTAATTGTCGTATGTGTGGTGCTGATTGTGGTGTGTGTGGTAATGGCTGTGGTGCATGTGTTGCTGATTGTGGTGCATGTGGTGCTGATTTTGGTGCATGTGGTGCTGATTGTGGTGCATGTGGTGCTGCTTGTGGTGCATGTAGTGCTGGTTGTGGTGTGTGGTGCTGATTGTGGTGTGTGGTGCTGATTGTGGTGCATGTGGTGCTGATTGTGGTGCATGTTGTGCTGATTGTGGTGCATGTGGTGCTGCTTGTGGTGCATGTAGTGCTGGCTGTGGTGTGTGGTGCTGATTGTGGTGCATGTGGTACTGCTTGTGGTGCATGTAGTGCTGATTATGGAACATGTGGTGCTAATTATTGTGCATGGTGCTAATTGTTATGTGTGTGGTGCTGATTGTGATGTGCGTGGTTCTAATTGTGGTGCATGTGGTGCTGATTAAGGTTGCATAGAATCAGTGTTACTTGATAATTTTTATAATGCCTCTTAAAGCATCCCTCCGAGTAAACTAATGTTGACAAAGTTTGGATTGAAATGATATACTTGAAGTTTTCATCCTGCAGGTCGTTATTTCCTGCCTGTGCACACTATGCAAAGCTGTAAATGCTTTACTGCAAAAGCTGAAAATGAATTGCATCATTAGTAATTTTAGTCAGTACTTTTCCGAGGTTAGAATGAAACTGAATGAAAAAAGGATAAAAAGAGCATATTTATATATTTTTTTGCTCATTTCACCACATATCTGAAAGTTCGGAAAAAGTATCGTCAATTCACTGATCAAAAATGTACCATTTAAGCTTCATATTCCTGGGTACAAAATCTGCGGGCCAGGAACGAAGATAACTAAAGGTTGCCATGTGGTGTCGTAGGCATCAATCCACTGGACAAGGTGTGTAAGCAGCAAGATTTTTTTGCTCCCTAAACAAGTATCTGGAAACCTCACACCAGACAGACCAGATACTTGCACAGAAGGCCATTAAAATAAGAAAATCTTCAGACATTGGACTTGGAGAAAAAAAAGCCGCATGGGGTATATCCAATGTGATGAAGGCCAAGGGGAAAATGGGCATGGGCGATAAGAGCAAGAGAAAGGCAAAGTTAAAATGGAAACAGGCACAAAGAACAAGAGAAAAGCACAAGTAAAACGAGAATCTGTGACAAAGAGAAGAAAAGCATGCAAGACCCAGAATACATCTTCCAGTTAATTTTTGCCATTGCTTTTGCCTGTACTCGGGGCTCTCGGGGGCCTAATCGGACCCATGAGTGTATCATCCAGTGAACATAAGCAGTCGTCCGAGGCCCAAAGACACAATGCAAATATGGATGCTATCACAATGGGTAAAAAAAACGACCAAGGACTCTACGTAGGCCATACACAGTAGGAGGTGGAAGTGTGCAAAGCGACGCAGCAGGAAGAGAGAATAATTAAATCGCTACAGCAACGACCACTACCTAACATGGATTTGGAACAGTATGCACACAAATTGAAAATAACAAATTTTAGAGGATTGCTTATGAGAGACGAATTGCCACAGAAACAAAAATGTAATGAGTGTGCCATAATTAATCTGGACGCGACAGCCAGGCCCGGTATGAACTGGGTAACTTATGTGAAACGTGGAAAACATGCAGACTATTATCACAGTTTTGGGAATTTCCAATGGGAATTTGCATCCTCCACCCGAACTGCGATGGTACCTGAAAGGAACGAAGCTGACTTACAACTACGACATGGAGCAGATGCCTAACACGAGGAAATGTGGCCATTTAAGTTTTCGGTTCCTGTATCATTCCTACTAGTAATAGTATAAAATGACTATATATCGAATAGAAACCATCAGTCATGTCGATGACACTTACCTTGATGGGGCGTAGCTCCAAGCTGCGTGGGGTACACTTTCTGCCAATCGACCTGCAGGGGGAATGGTGCATAGGCCTGGTCGATTTTCAAACCTACAACGCGATACTGAACATCTATGAAAAAAACTGTAAGTTGTACCTTGTTAAAAGTGGTAATGTCTCCCATGAGGTTACATTTCCCGTAGGCTCTTATGAAATAGACGACTTTGCAAGGTACATTGAAGATTTGCTGTCCTCCGACAAATAATTTGAGCTACATGGGAATCCCAATACTCTGATGAATGTCATCATATGCAGCGAAGATATAGACTTTACGAAACTGGATACTATCGGACCGATGCTGAGCTTCAAGCCACATATCTACGAAGCTGCAAAAACATACGAGTCTTCGCAGCCCGTAAACATTTTGCCAGTCAACGTGATAAATAATAAACTGCAATTTAGCGAGTGGCACATACTTCAATGGCAGGCTGGGCAATATGCTGCACAAAATTTTGCCTATGGTCGCTTAAAGTTTTAAACTGATCGTCGCACTGCAAAACATCATTTACATTCTGGTCATCACGAAGAGAGCACACGATGTGGTCGTGACAGTCGTCGACCAGCACGGAGATTTGGTGAACTTATGAAACGAATAAATTACCCTACGCCTGCATTTGAGAAGATAGGAATAAGATTAACGATGACCACAAGCAATAAAACAAAGTGTCGTGCAATACCTACAATCAGTATATTGCATGTAACCAAGGAGTCAACACATGCTAGCAAGATTTTCCTCCACAGTCACGGCTTCAAAGTCAACCGTCATGGAAGATTACCTAAAAATCGAAGAATCGGTCGTTTTTTAAGACAGTGTAACAAAGGTGGAACTTCATGCGTACCAGCCTTTCCTGATCGGACCATACACACTACCATCGAAAGTTTGGATTGCAGTCCAACACCAAGTTATCTGCTTTCTTCCTTGTCAGTCTTTCCTGCGATTCAGAGGGACTCTAATGAAATTATATGAATCCAGCCTGAGATCGACGAAAATAATAGCAGTGGAATTCTTCCCCTTTATCGATCGATCGCATCTCTTATTTTCTCAATGGTGCCTAGGTGGACCAGTCGCGAGATGTCTTCAATCAACAATTACCTTTCGCTCACACCGAATGATCTGTCTGCGGCTTAAATGCCAGGCCGAGAAATTGAAGAGGTCTACAGTGTTCCTTTGTACTCTGCAGGCAAGTTTGAAGGGTGTATCCTGCTCTCCATACTATTGTGATTTGCCGAAGACTACATACGAATTATCTTCATTTAGAAGCAGGAACTGGTGCTTCTTCTAGTTAATATGCATGCAGACACCATCGTGGATATGGGAGAAAACATGGAGACAGTGGAACTGAAACTACAGTCTATCAAATGAATACTGCCTCATGTGCAGTTGAGCACTGCAGAACGCATACAAATGTTGAATAATGTGGAAGATGGCAAAAACATCGATGTGGCTTTCAGGTCGTTGAGTCTTGAGACATACCCCAGGTTGTCAGGAAGCCAGCACATCAACTGGATGGTTTAACTCCAGCTTTGCTTCTGAGTAGCTGAGGTACATCATCGTTGGGCTACAGACCGGAAGACAGCACAATGTCAGAGCTAGTCGTTCACAGTTCGACACATGTCAAATAGGAAATAATTTTTTTTTAAATAGCGAAAACTATACATATGTGGACAGAACATGAACTTTGAAAATGGGCAGTAGCTGATGGCATATTAAACGCATGTTCAATTACAAAATGCTCATTATGAATGCCCCCAATATACGATACTGAGCACTGATACTTTAAAGATTTTTGGCCCCACTCATGGTATCCGATGTGAGTAAACAGGACGAGTGTATTACCTCCAATGTGCTCGACTGCAGGATCGAATTCATGACACATGGAAATATTCCCGCCAACACGTTCATATTCTGCCTGATATTTCACGACCTGCTTGTATCATACAATTGCCATGACAAGACCATGAAAATACTGTAGTGAGCGCAGCTGTGAATATATACACATTCCAATCACATTATTATGACTACCTGCTAGTGTCCAGAGTAACTGCCCTTCGCAGCATGGACAGCAGCTAGACGATCTGGAAGTGACTTAGTCAGGTGCTGATAGGTCTCCAAGTGTATATGGAGTCATGCTGTCTGCAGTGCATCCCACAACTCTTGAACAGTGCATGACGGAGTAAGCAGACTGCGAACACGACGATCGAGGTTGTCTCATATATGTTCAATTGGATTGTGATCTGGGCTGTTTGGAGGTCAGGGACGAACTTGGAAGTCTTGATCGTGGTCTTGCAGCCATGCGCCGACACTTCTAGCCATGTGGCAAATGCGCATTATCGTTCTGAATGGTCCCATCCTCCCGAGGAAAGGCAATCATCATGTATGGTTGGACATGATCGCCAAGTATGGATTTATAACAAAATCAATCAAGATTTCCTCCACATTGATGATTGGACCTAGAGAATCCACTTAAACTGCCCCCACAACATTGTGTTCGTACAGCAATGGATGCAAAGTGTCGGTTCTCCAAAGTTTCTCGCCAGACATGCTGATGTCCATCCGTTCTATGCAGCTGAAAACATTACTTGTCGGAGAAGACTAACCATCTCCATTCGGCAGCAGTCCAGTCACCATACTGTCGAGCAAATTCCAGTCGTTTTCATCCATGCACCTGTGTTAGCATGGTTGCAGTCACCCTTCATCTGCTCCGGAGACCCAATCGCAGAAGGGCTCGCTGAAATGTTGCGGTAAACACATATCTGGATGCCCTCTGGTTCATTTGGACTGTGAGCTGTTCCGATGTAGCCTGTTGATTGGCCTTCATGCACCGTTGTAATCGACATTTACCTTGGACATCAATTAATCATGGAGCTCTGCAGTTTCCAAGATGGTTATTCCCAATGGTGCCTGCCATTCCGCCACTCTCGATACACATTTACCACAGAGTCACATAAACTATTCACAAACATAGCTGTTTCCGAAATGCTGCCCCCTTGGGCCAAAAGCCGATGATCATCTATTTTGCAACTCAGTTATAATGGCTTTCCTTACCTATGACAGCAGAAAACACAATGTGTACAGCCAGCCTGTAAGTCGCAGTATATACCCGCTTAACCAGCCCATGTCACGGGTCATACGTTGGGCTATGCATTGCAGATGGAACTTCTAGCAGGTCGTCATAATGATGTTATTCGACTGAGTAAATATAACTTTTTACACGCTAGAACTGTTTATTCGTCTTCAAGCATCTTCAGCTTCTAGAGGTGCTGTAATCTGCAGGGTTTTCACAGTCAAAATGGCTTCGTGCCCAAGGAGATTGCAGTGTCCTACGACGACGATCGAAAAACACATACACACTAATTCCGCCCCCCTTATTCGTGGAAACTGTTGGAAGAGAAGAGCAAGAAAACTAACACCAGGCTAACCAAGTACTATCATGGACTGGAGTGGGACGAAGGGAAGATTCCATAACATCAGGTGGGGAACTTGCTGCGATACTTTCTGATGCAGTACCCGAAAGCCCCGATTTACATAGCAGGACCTGAGCAAAAAAAAATGCTTTAGCGACTTGTGTAAATTTGAAGAGGAAATGATCTACATTCAGGCCGAGTAAAGATGTTCTTCTGCTCCTGGTCAGAACATGTCTGGGCCTGCGCCCCGAAGAAAGTGCAGCTGCTGCGCAAATTGTGTGCCTCGTACTTGGACTGGAAATCGGCTGCCTACGACTAAAAAAAGTCATCCTATCTTCTCGAAATGTGGGAGAATTTAGGTTTTCGTATGATGACATACCTGATCGACATCCATATGTTACATAAGTGGGAAAATTCGACGAACTCGTTTAGTCGTCGCATAGAGGTATGATTGTAACCATGTCTCCATTCTGCCCTACTAACATTTACACAAGCACCAAGCCAGACTGCAGTAGCATGGAGTATAGTTTCATTGCAGAAGATGGATCTCTGCACACTTACACCTAGACCTGCGATGGTTAGCTGCATGCAGCACTGGCGATTCGTCCATTTTCCAATCTTCTACTAACCACCGAAGTTGCAATTGAACTGTTCGGGAGCATCGGCCTGCATTGTGTTCCACATGAGGCCACAGACGCAGCTTCCCTGCATCATTGATTAAATAATTGCCCCAGTACATACTCTTGCTACTATCCACTCACCATTCTTAGCCGTGGATTCGCTCCAGGTGGGGCACGAACCATCGATCCACTCCCAGTAACGTTTCAAGAAGAATACCACAAGCCAGACGACCAGACAGCACCGAGTGCATCGCCGACGCCAGGCACTTGTGTCAGTACCCATAATGGATTATTCTGCCTCTGGTTCCAGACAGAGATGAACCTGCACCCATTCGTCGTCGACCAGCAAACTTGAACTCCCGAGGCTGCTGGTGCCGGTTCTGCTACCGACAGACCTGCTGTCAATGAGCTATATGTTGGTACTAGCATCATAGAGTCATCGATCAAAGAGGATTCAAGTCTACACTGCAATGATAATTTCATGGATGGTGACTCGGAGACAATTACTGCTGCTGCTGCTTGTGTTGAAAGTCTTCGTAGCGACCCTGTGATTTATGCGGCGCTTTTTAGAGCACTGACGCTTACCCCTATACATCAACTGCTCAGCCTTCTACAAGATATCCAAAAATCATAATTAAAGATCTGCGGATTACAATAATATGTATTTGGACTCTATTAGAAGAAGATATAATTGATTTTTTGCTTATTATGTATATTTTATTATGTGTACGATAAATTTTGTGCAAAAAAGTATATTGTGTTTTGTTTATTTTAAAATCCTCTGCTTTACAAAAAAAAATACTTTAAATATATACAATTACATTTAAAAATAAATTTAATAATATAAATATGACAATTAACATGACCTCGTCAACATTAGGTACAGGTCGATAGCACTCTTGCCGATAGTAAACTATCTCAGGTGGTAGAAACATGAGTTACCAGTGCGCTGTAGTGGGCGATACTAAAATTAATGTATAGTAGATATGACATGACATGGAAGAGGTCAAGCGAACATAAGTAATTGGCCGAAAGCACCACCTACACATTAAAAACATAAACAAATATGGCTGCCACCTGGTGGCTAAATCACCAGCTCACCTCGTGGCGAAATCGATTATTAATACACTAGCACCACCTAGGTGATGAAAATAAAAACAAATGACAAACGAAAAAAAAAACTATATGCCTGCATACGATGGAATGAGTATGGGTGAGGAGGGTGGAGGTCGAACGAAGGTGCATAATTAGAAACATTGGTGTCGGGTCAGTCGTCTGCTAACATGGTGCTGGGGAAATCTCCAGGAAAGTAAATATTTCTAATAATTTTCTTAAAATGATAATTTAATACATTTTTTAAATAAATTTTTTATTCATTTTTTATACAATTTTTTTAACACTTTGGATTTTTTGGGTTCAATGTAATTCAAGGTTATAGTCACAGTTTCAAGTTCTGGGTCATGGGTCTAGGTCAAGGTCACCTAGATCCAATATGGCTGTTGGGTGACATCAAAACACGGCCGCCGACCGGCGCCGGTGCCAGATGCCGGTTTTACCATTGAAAATACATTATGCGGGAACAAAGATAATTATAGAATTTTCATGTTATATTAAAAATATCCATTTAATTATTTTAAATGACATGTTTACATTGTGCTTTAACATATGGAATATTTATTAAGTTTGATGAATCTAATTACTTAGAAACAGAAATATCATCGAGTTTTAAACCGAAAATAATGCTTGTGTTTAAATATGAAATTATGAATACTACTCATAATCTTTAGTTTTTAAAGTAATTACATAGCCATTTTCATAGAGTTATTTAAATTCCAGATAAAATCATTAGTTATTTTTTATGGCACTGCCGTCAAAATAATTTAAGAGGCGAAATATATAAAAAATGGTTTATTATATAAATGTTACAGAAAAATAAGTAAATAACAGAAATAAAATAAAAAGCATTATAAATGATTTTTTTTAGAAAAAAATTTAAATAAGCATATATTAATAAATTTAATGTTACAAGATGGCCTCACTCCCCTCTCTATAAAGTACGATTCTAGTTCGCGATTCTATATATTACATTACATGTATTGAGAATTGTATCGTATAAGAAATTATGTAAATTAAAACCTTTTAAATTATTTATTTTTAAATGAATGAATGCTTACTTGTTTTATCGAAGTAACTTGCTGAAAACATAATTCATTTTACAGCTATAATTTATTACACCTGCAGAGATTCAAATGATGATGAACAATTGAAATTTCAATTAATAATGATTCACACAGATGCCTGTTACACTTACTTCAAATTGTAATAACATACATCTCTGTGACTTGCGTTGGTAGCCAGTACTTTTTTATTCTTGCGCGAAGCTGTGACATGCATAACTTTGAGTCATGGTGAAAATGGCGGCGATGTGTCAGGGTAACTTGTAATAGAGGAAGGTGTGTGTGTGAGCTGGCAGGTGTGACGAGGTTGACACCTAGGACGTGGTCCCGTCTGATATTAGGAGCAGCTACGCATCGCGAGGGATAGATCAGTTTTTGGAGCTCGTTGAGGCAACTTCGGGAGAGAGGGAGGTCAGTTTCTCATCCCATAGGATGCTCATGGGAGCATAATAGTATAAGACAGGAGTTGGGTGGGTGTGTTATCCATCACCCTAGTGCAATTTCATATAGTTTTTTTCATAGTCAAAAAATTGCCAGCCGACGTGGGTAAGTATTGACCTTTGTACTTTACAGCTTATGTGTGTTGTAACTGCATCCTTGTAAGTATTACTCCGCATTTTAAGAGCGACTGTAACAACTGAGCTATCTCGTACCTAGTCAAGAAATACATTTTGTGAGGTACTCAAAAGTGATGGACGTGTTGCAGTCTGTCTCGAGATGTATCCTTTGTGGAGAGACCAGTTAAGATTGAGAGAGCAACTATTCTATGCCATTGTAATTGCAGTAAAGCTAAATCAGTTTGGCAAGCCATAACACCTTGGTAATTGAACCCTCACTTTAGGCCTGGTTGACTAAGTGGAAGTCAGGAATTCCCACATCGCACGAAATACAAGTTAATTAATTATTTATGTGATATGTTGTATTAGAGGTTGGAATTCTCCTAGATATAGGTTGTTGAAACAAATTTATTATTATGAAAACACTAGAAATTGGAACATTTAGTGCTAAGCGAGAGATATCTGTGTACTATACCTATTTGCTGGGCGTGCCATAACACTTATATAACTATCCGCTGTCCCAGGATTTTGAAGTCAAGGTTAGTTTGGTGCAGAGTAATCGTCTGCCTTTCATGTGGGTTTAATCACCAAATGGTGTACTGGTCCACCTTCTAAATGATTTGAGGTTCTATTTGAGCAGAGATAAGTATGTGTTAACCTGCCCTTATATAAAATCGTATCTGAACGGAATCTGATTGTCACACCTAATTATTAAGTAATTTATTGTGGCCTTGTCACTCGTTACAGACACGTCCTGGTCTTATACCTCTCGCAATCCCCTTCTATGGACAAATATTCTGCAGGACTTACCTCTGACAGAGCACAACCATACATGCTACCTCTACCTTTGCAGATCGGGTTTCGGTTATACCTCCCAAAAATACCATAGTGGCAGCATTCCTCAGTACCCCTTTTGACATCATTTTGCGAGAGGTCTTCTCAGCTGTAGCCACATGTTTGCGTTAGTATGGTCACACTGTTGACCGTTTTGGCATCGTGACATTAACTACAGTTATATAGAAAGAGTAAAAAATAGTTATCGTAAGATGAGAAAAGGCAGACATTAAATTTTACCTAAATATGATGAGCGTGTTTATAAACATTATTTTCAAAACTTTAAGAAGTTCCATATCATAGTTGAATTCGTAAGCCATTAATTTCTTTTTGTATTTTCTTATTATTAAATATATAAAATTGCACAATTTCCTAAAATTTACATTATTACATAAAATATTGTAAAAACATAGTTTATAAATAAAGAATTACGTGTATTGAATTTTAAAACCATTAAAATATTTATACAAGAAACTTAATATCACATAAATGTTCAGATTTTGAAGATTTTTTTTTATTGTAGTGCTGGATTGCGTTTCAGAAATAATAAAGTTTTTTTTTTTGTTAATATTTTTTAGCTTAAAATATTTCGTTCGCAACTATTTTTTGTGGAATGAGAAATACGTGTGGCTAATTGACAGTCATAACTTTATCATTTTATTTTCTAATTGTCGAATGAATTGTGCCAACTTTATAATCCACAATTTTTTTTTTTTACATTTCATATGTTTAACATTTTTTGTAAATCTCAACTCTGTACACGCATTGTTTGAGTGATATTATAAATTAAATTTCCCTTAACATATATTTCTCAAAAATTTAAATTACCTCGTGGTTTTAATTTGCATTACTTTCATATTTAGTTCTTCCTTATACTTTTTGTTCATTTATGGAATTTTGTTAATATTATATTAAAAATAACAATCACTTGTGTCCAAAACCATTATTGGTCATCTTCATGTATCCATAGAAATCTAAAATATTTATATAGTAAATCAGTGAATACGTAGCTGCCAGAAAAAAATCTGAATGTTATGGGTACTTGAATTTCATGAGTTTGTAACAAAAATCGCAAATGAAATCTTTCTTCGAAATTGGTAATATTTTAAAAATTCTTTTAAAATTAATCTTTGTCTTTTTTCATGTGATCTTTAGTCAAATTTTCACTAATGTTTCGTATGTTAAAATATTGCACTGTCTTATGCAGATATTTGAATGATAAACATTTGCTCATTTAATAGTTATAAACATTATTCACATTAAGATTAAGTGAATTGTTGGAAAGTTTTATAGTGTTATAATTATTTATATTTTGAATATATTTTCACAATAATAACTCTTACAAAATATTCATTTTTTCCAACATTTCCAGTTTTTGCCTCATCATCATCCCAACATCTTCCGTTGCCCAGTTTAAGTCACCCCAAGTTAACGATATGCCAGGTCGAGGCCACGCGCATCCAACATGGCTGCCGCACGAGGTCGGTGAAGACTAACCAAGCAATACACCTATATTCCATGTCCTATAATGCCCATTTTGCAACATTTTATTTGCTTTCACTTGATAGATACGGTGAAATATTGTAAGCTAAGTTTGACCCATTCCCACTTATATAATCGACTAAAAATCACCAAACATACAAATATAGTTCCAATGACAATACAATATTTTCATGTTTGTCTCTTTCTCTCGTGATTTCTATTGCAAAACACTTAAACATACGTGCATCCTGTAACTTTGCCCAAAATCTTTTGGTTACAGTATAATATTGTATCTTTACGGAGCAGAACATTTTTACAGATGCGTGTCCTGTAACAACTTTGAAACACAAGGCAGTTGGGTTAGGTAAAACTGTGATACAGATATAGCTGCGGGTGAAAAGCGCTGGGTTAGGGAACCCCGGAGCATGAAGGCGTAAGCCATGTCCGCCATGCACTTATACAATTAAGTGATCTTAGTGAGTGAAAGGAGGAACAATACTATCATATATAGGTTCTGGTAAGGATATAACCTTGTTTAGTGGAGTAACTGGAGTTAGGAGAGGATAAAGGCCTATTGTTTCCCCCACTGCAGGGTCCCGGGGGACGCTTGTCTGCAGCACGAGCTGCTACATATTGCGGAGTTCTGCGTACCGTCCGTGACATGAGCACTTAAGAAACCGGTGCTTGTTAACAAGTTACGCCCCAAGGTAAATGGGAATATGGTACACTATACAATGTTGACCAGAACTAATGCACCAAACTCAGGGTGGCGATTCCTTATGTAAAATAAGGTGGGGTGAATTTCGACAAACAATAATGTGGGGTGAGTATTAAGGGATGTATGCTGCATTGAAAATCAAAGATTGAAATGCTTAAATATAAATAAAATATCAGTAAGTACTTGAGATGGAGCACAAAAATCGGAATCGTTTTTCATGAAACGGAGATCATAAATCTGTTAAAATGTAGTTGGTCAAATCGTCCCCCTATTTACGCGGGTTACTTTGGAACACTAAGCGGTAATGAAATATTCGAGGCAAATTATAACTCTCCATTACAAAATAAAGACAAGTGATCCTCTCTTCCGAACTCGCTCCAATAAGCGTTCTTTAAGAGAACGTCACTCAAAATTTCGAATGTGCTGTAGGCGACACTATTACCACCCGCGCCAAGCATGTATCTGAGAAAAAGTTGAGGATGTAATCGGTGCAAGCGTGGAGATGACCTTCGCTACTGGCAAGTTAGTATGTGCCTGCAGCTAGTTGTGGAAGCATGGAACGTTTTACGCGATTGGAGCTAGCAGACATGTACCTCGTATATGTAGCAGCCAATACGAATGAAAGGCAAGCAATGAAGCTGTACCGGATGCGCTGTTCAGCACGTCTTCAACCCTCCTGTGCGACATTTGCACGGCTCCATAAGAGATTGAGGAATGAAGGTTCAACAGTAGTGAATTGGCTGAATGCTGGAGCACGACGTACAAAGCGAATGGCGGTATTTGACGAGAATGACGAGGTAATGCTTCACCATACTACATACTACGTACACATGTGGCATTTATTCCTCATATTTGCACTCCGTCCCTTATTCTCTACGCTTGTCCTACATCAAATTAACCAGTACTTACATCCATATAGCGTAGCACGGGTAGTCATACGTGTTGCCTAACATCACAGGGCTACACTGAACCTTCGAAATTTTGAGTGGCGTTTTCTCGAAAACGGTTTACCGGAGTGAGTTTGGACAAGAAGACCTATTGTCTTCTTTTTGCCACGGTGAGTTCTAATTTGCTTCGAATTTTTCATTACCACCTAGTGTTCAAAATCCACCTGCAAAAATAGGGTGACTTCCTATACTTAAGAAATGAAGGGGGACGATTTGACCAACCATATTTAAACATGTTGACAATCTCTATTTCATGAAACACGATTCTGATTTTTGTCGCTTCATCTCAAGTACTTCCTAATAGTTTTATATTCATGCATTTAAAACTTTGATTTTCAATGCCACGTACATCCCTTAATATTCACCACACAATAGCGTTTGCAATTATACACCTTATTTTTCGTAAGGAATCATCGCCCGGAGTTTGGCACATGAATTCTGGCCATCGTTGTATATGGCGAACTACAGCTACCACTCCAAGGTACTGTGTAAGTGCTCTCTTTTACACTGCTATGCACCTGCGCCCGTGGAAGGCTGCCCGCCTATTTTGTCTCCAAACCCCTTTCTTCCTTCTCTTTATCCTCTTTTTTTATTTTAGGTGTCTACTGGAGACACAGGAGAAGACATGCACAGTTGTGCATAAAAATAGCTCCAACATGAGCAACAAAGAAAGACCGCACGTCCACACTTTTGTCTTCCAGTGTTTCAAACACGTTTTTAAGAAAGAATATAATTTCCCATCCTCTATTCTTGTAGAAACATATTTCTACTTCAAAAATTGCATGCAAAGGTGCAAATATTTTCAGTCGAAAGGTTTTTTTTAGTGCCTATGGCAGTTTTACCCCCTTCCTTCGTAGTCCAGGTTAAAAGTTAACACAGGAGGCAATCATAGTCCGAATCGCGGCCATGTTTGCACAATCCCAGAAGAGCCGCGATGCGTGTGCTCTGTAATATTTTCTGCATGCCTAGGCATATTGTGCTGTACCCTTACACATTTAAGCCCCATTCTTTTCTAATACCTCCATCCCTTCTCTTAGTTGTTAAAAAAAAGGCTATAATAAAATTGACAGCTAGCAATGTTGGGGTGTGAGTAAGAAATGAAATGCTGCCTGTATACATTTTAGTCTCGAAGACCAAAAAGGAAAAATAATTAGTGTTTTCTGACATCTTGCCATGCAGAACTGGCGTGTGAGTAAGAAAGGAAATTCTATATGTCCATTTTTTTCTTCTCAAAGATTAAAAACATAAAATTATATATTGTGAAAAAAAAATAGAAATTTCCTTTGCACGGAACTTTTAGTACTATAAAAGTTCTTAATTTACAACAGCTAAAGAAGGCTAATTTTTTTTAAGAATGGCATTTTGAGGAAAACAAGTTTATGTCCTTTAAAAAAAACCATTATGTTGTCGTATCCTGTATGTTTTGTACAGAACTGTCTGTAAAATATATTTTATAGTAACAAAATCAAAACCGTTGCCGCGCCCTTTTATTTTGGGTAATATGGCACTACTTTTTTAAGGCAGTTATTCAATAAGATATACATTTATTTTACCTGTCAAGTAAATAAAATTAAAACTTCAGTTTTTAAAATTTTTTTAATATATATAATTTTGTTGTACTCCAATGTAGTGAAATAACGTCAAAGTCTATACAAATCACTATTGAAATGCTGTTGAAAGCTGCCAGGTAACATTGAACTATCTGGTTACGCTGTTCAGTGTTAATAGTTTTAAAAGTGTAATATGATTCACGCATGCTAGAAATATGCTTGTTTCTTAAAAATTATTGGTATTGTAAATTGTTTTTCGTAATGTGGCTTGTGGGATTTTTACATAATTATAAAAATTATTTTCCAGGTTGTGTTTGAAGGTACGTGGGGATCAAGCAGAGCTAATGGTGTTGTTGGCTTTGACGACGTTACAGTTTTTGGTGGTTCGTGCTCAAGTAAGTTTTTGTTCCTAAAATGCACTATTTTTTGTAATGTTCCTTAACACTTGTAAATGACAATTACAATGCGAATTACTGTAGTTATCACGGATTGAGTATTGAAATGTTTTTACTTGTGTATTAATATAAATAACATATTCCAAATAAAGAAGGCAGTTTTTAAGTCCCTGCCTTATTTCATTGCAATTATATACATGTGTATGTATACACACACGTTAATACATTCATACATACAGATGTGGATTGAAGTGAGTGATTGTGTGAAGAGATATGTGTGACTTTTAACAGTGATGCCTTGAGAGCCGATAAGGGTTATTAAGGTGAGTATGGAGCAACGGCGGAATGAAGGGGCAAGGGAAATGGGATATCCCTGAGAAAACCCACCGACCAGGGGCATCGTCCGGCACGATTCCCACATGCGAAAATTCAGGGGGTTGAAGTGCAAGTGATGAAATGTGGGAAATGAGTGTGTAGAAGAAATAATAAAAAATTTAACTTGACAAAAAGCAGGTTACCTATTGCTCATGCCAAATTTCATTTTTATTTATTTCTTCCCCCACTCTTTAATTTTTCTATTCCGGAACCTTAATTAATATAGCAGCCCAGATGTAATATTACTAATTAACATTTACTATTTTAAAGGTGCGTGAATCCCTACGTTGGAGTTTATTTTTTGTTGTGCTACTTAGTACAAATTTGCTATAAATATGTGGGTTACAAGATGCTTATATGATATATATTACATAAATTGGCCTAACCTAGATTCGGAATGACAGCATTCGTGTTACAAGGCACGAAAATTTCTCCAATTCCATTAGGTAAGTTTTGAAACAAATTCAACTTCAGTATAATGCAACAAATCAAGTATGTACATCTACATAATGTTTATAACAGAATGTAAATAGTAAGTAAATATTTCCGAAGTTTTATTTAAGATGGGGGTAGCAAACTCTGATAATGTCATTTATTACCTAAAAGTCGAATTAGAGATGGATTCCATTTACAAGAATGAGAGGATTATAACCAACACAATTGATGCATCAAGATTATATAAAGGGCAAAAAATTACATGTTCATCACACTTTCCATAAATTTGTGTTGATTTTTTTAACATATTGCTGTTGATGTAAAACATTAATTTCGGAGTACGACAATCCTCAACCTGGTGTATAGAGGTGTGTATAACGTACATTTTGTAGGGGTAAAAGTTGAAATGTGTACATTCTAGTCAATCATTTATACTATAAATCAATAAAAGTGATTATCGTGCTCAGTTCAATATAAGATTTAAAATAAACTCTGACATATTCCATGCTGAAAGTTCTTTAAAAAATAATATCTTTTAAAAATAACATATTTTGAATATTTATGATATTATACATGATACGCAATAAAAAAAAAAATATATTTATACTCATATTAAATTGTTTTATTTTTTATTTAAGAAAAATGAAAAAAATTGTTTATAATTTTTTTTACTTTAATGGACTTTTATGTACTGTAACAAATCTTAATTATAATACTATCAAAATCTTACTAATATATTTCACCGATTTAATAAATTTTTGATAAAAAACATGGCACAATACATAACAAATAAGGATAGGTACATTGTCACTCTTTTATACCATTATTACTCATTTTACTTATTTAAATATTTTAAAGAGTTGCTGCTTCAAAAGGTTCATTACAGTCAACACTTTTTTATTTCCATTTTTCCTATGGAATATTAGCTTTCTTTTATAATAACAATCATTGGCCTGGTACAAATTTCTTCCAGCCGACGAATAATAACTACTTTCTCCATGTCACAATTCTGTGAGTTTGTCATAAAATATGTTCGTGTGATTAAATTATAAATTAATTTATAATTTATATCAATATTGTTAGCAACATATATTCCTTTATAAAAAATTCCATTACAATCGATGTTCCAATTGTCTTTCAGAAAATTTTACATCCTTCACTCTAACAGCAATATTTATAGCCTTAAAATGGTAACTCATTGTACCATGAACCTAATGATTAGCACCCGGTTTTTTATCTACATAATATATTAAACAACCAGTCATATAAAATTTAATTGTATTAAAACTATATTTTATAACAAATACATTAGAGCATGCAGGCAACTTTTAAAAATATATAAAAAAATTTAAATACAATTGAAAATAAACAGTAATAATTTCATAGAAATATATGCTGCAGATAATCTTAGTAGGGCATTTATAATTATTGATGTGATTGCAGGATCATCAGTATCATTTACAACTTAAAAAATTTCCAATTTTGAACATTTATTTTCTAGAAAACTGAAAAGGAAATAAATTGAAAAATTATAATTTGTGACCTGCTTGCTGTCATTCTGAGATTTATTCATTAATGTTATTGTAAATTACCCATAAACATGAGCCTAATTTCTAAACGAAAATTATTCATCAATAGAAATATACCATTCTATTTAATGTAATAAACATTTAATTTTCTTTTGGTTTGTTCTTCTGGAGGAGAGAAATAGTAGCTTTGAAACAATTTCTGTTTTTGAACTTACTAATTAAGTACATAACTTGTATACTAAATCATTATTGTGAAATTTATGACAAAAAGAGCCTAGTCGTATTTATTTATAAAAAAAAGCTATTTGCAGGAAATGATTAGATTATAAAAGCAAATCATAGCGGTAAGCTAGAAACATTTGCCTGTATTATAAAAATGAGTAAAAGTATGAAAAACAGAACAAATAACTGGGGAAAATGTGTATTAATTTTATTGTTTGTAACATACAGTAAATTGATTTCAATGAAAATACTAAATTATACTATATTCCTCAGAATCGTCTGCATACTCTACAGATAAATCAACTTCTAATTATAAATGAAATAAAAGTTCAAAGTGAGTAAAATTATTACTGAGAAATATTTACAGGAATTCTGACTCTTTTATCTCTAAAAAGAATTAAAAATAAAATTGTTATTTTATTTAAGTAGATATAAAATTCCTGTTCAAGCACAGTGACCATGGACACGACATTTAAAATGTATTTATTAAAACTACCCAAAATCACTAAATTCCATTATTAAACACTAAAACTTATGAAAAAATGCTAAAGATTAATATACTTAACTGCAGAAAAATTCACATAGTTTCAAATGGTTTTTTAGTGTAATTTCATCAAATTCACTTAGCTTTAAAATTAACCCTTCTAAATATAAAAGTTTGTACCTATATAGTAATACAAATATAACCTGAACAATAATTGTCATAAAAATATAATGGTAGGGGAGAAGAATAACAAATACAGCAAATAATTATTTCTCTGAATATTCTACTTACTGCATGTTATTACCATTTTTAGGCAAAATATTTCATTATACGTAATGTATCTTTTTCTTACTTTATTTTTTGTAAGATTTATTACATTTTAATTGCATTTTCTAAATGTTTAGATAATATTGTCTCCTATATTTACAATAGTATTAATAAACTGAGATTCCTAACATTTTTCATTACTTTCAAGTTCTGGTAGTTTTTTGATACTTAGTATTATTAAACTTAAATAATAAAAGTGTTTTATTTATAAGTTTTTCTATATTCATAAAAATACATAAAGAAAAAATTATGAGTTTATATAGAAAAAATTGTAACATTTTAAAAGAAAGGAGCGTTTTTAACTGATTTAAATAAAACAGTTTATATTTATTCACCAACTACACATGAAGGGTAAACGGGAAAAAGTTGAATGTCACATTTTCCACATTCTGAGATCATCTAATGTGTAGGTTTGAACCTCTAATAACGTGTACAAAAATATATATGTATATAAATGACTGCATATATACTGTTATGCCTAACGTCCTGACATCCTACCTACGTATACAAAATGTTCGAAATAAAACGCCCAAACCACGCGAGGTGATTCCCTGTGAAAAATAAAGTAAAACATATAGACACCATATACCTAAACAGAATATTAAAGGAAATATGACCCTGTGAAAATTGGGTTTTGAAAACGTATTTTCGCTGAATGCCTTGTACTTTCTGCCAGCGGTAGGGATGGTGGCGATTTACCCACAGTAAGTCCTACACGTTTGAATGGGACACGCCCATTTGGTACGCTATGGAGTGTATACTAGTGGAGGGCGTGTCGTTGATGTTCTGACGTATCACTTCCTCAAGCCAAACAGTGCGCACAAACCGAGGACGGCCAGCATTGCGCAAGTGTCTATGCAATATGGGAAGCATAAGTCACCTTTTTGCTGCGGACTTTGTATGCGCTGTACAAGGCATTTGGCAAAAATACGTTTTCAAACCCAATTTCATAGGTTCATATCTCCATTAATATTCAGTTTAGGTACATGGTGTGCTATATAGTTTCGACTTTATTTTTGACAGTGAATCACCTCCCGCAGTTTGGGCATTTAATTTCCGAATGTGCTGTATATGACAAAGTAGACCAATTTACATATGTAAAATAAAATACAAAATAATGTAAATACACATTTGTCACGCAAAAAATGGGAAATGCCAGCTGTATTGTAACCCCAAAGATACCATTCTTACGCATTCTTACACATTACTCATCTGTGTATATTGTTTCTTGGTTTTTAATGTGTCTCTCTTATCATGGCGAGGAAGGCTATCAATCAAGGATCTACCTTCTGGTTCACAATATGTCCTAAGGACTTGCAAATCAGCTAATTCTTCTTTGGATATTGCGAGTAACTGTGAAACAAAATGTAGGATGATAGGACAATTACAATAACAGCTCGCAATATGTCATGCATGTTCGCAAAGGAGGAAAGATTTCATATAACTCGCCCACCTACCATCATAAGATCTTTCTGGAAGAATGAACTCGATGACAGATTTCGCTGGTAAGCGTGATATTGATATTAGACCTTTTAGAACAGGTATCTCCCAGTGGTCACATTCTAAGTGATTCAGTATTCCATGACTCGTGGCTGCTCCATGGAGATGATAAGTTCCTTAACGATGTTGTTTTAAATAGGCATACTTTTCTGTAGAGATTTGTCAAATAACTCGTCCATTAACGAATCATTGGTTAATCACTGCCTTCCTGAAATGATCAATCCAGTAGTCTGCTGTTTCGGCTAGGTATTTCTGATTGATTAGTGCTATGTTTCTTTCGCACTTTATGTACGAGTGCCCATGTATTGGAAACACAATTTTCACAGAAACTAGGCGTTTGGCATCATGAACCACAAAATGGAGGAATCGTAAAACAGTCCAGTTTTTGTTCTGTCCACATGCACCACCATCACAAAAGAGTGTCAGATGTTTTATCTCTTAACATAATTCATAAAACTAAAATTGTGTAACATAGAACATACTTAATTTTCTGCTTTTCGTGCAATTGTCTCTGGGTATGTATAGAAAACAGAATATCCACTAGACAAAACATGTATGTTGAAAGTGAAGAGCGAAATCTGTCTGTGGTAGTAGACTTCTTTGTAGATATATTAGGTAAGCATATATAATTTTTTGAAAATGCATTGATATTTCATTCTTATCTGATTCATACTGTGATGCAAGACTTGCAAGTCGTTTCCTTGTATAAAACACTTAAGCTTTTTGAGGTGTAACGTGCCCCGAGTGCCTAATTTATGTAATTCAGCTTCAGTTTCCTTACACTTTGCAGTCTTTGTTAAATACCTCTAACCTGTTATTTCTACTTCTAATCTCAGCTGTATATCTGGCACATATACTGCATGTATCTGTGAGAGGATATCAAAAGCTAATGTTAAATTTGTTGCAGAATATTATCCTGTAGTATTCATATGACAGATATATTGGGGTGTTTTTACACAAACATAGCATACATGTTTTCGACTGATAATCTGTCTGGCAAATATACTTTGCGCGAATCATGGAGACATTAGTGGCTCTGTCTACCTTTCATAGGCAGTACGTGATCCTCAGTGGAACGGATTATTTATCCCGGCAGTTTTTGGCCGATATGCATATTTTGTGCGTTTATAAATGTGAGGTAATCCAGATAATTTAAGACTTTTGTGTAAACTTTCTAGCCAATTCTGATATAACGGAGTTACATACCTACGTAATGTCGGCCTGGCCACTTATCGGAGTCACTTACGTATTGGAAACGAAAAGTCGTCCTTGTGCACTGTGCCCAGTGGTCTGCGTTTGATGGTGCTGTCCGTATGAAAGCTGCGTCCCGTTGCAGCCTGGTCGGCTGCTTTTGCAAACTGGGCGCGCTGGTTTCTTACCTCTCTCCTCTGTACGGCTTCTTCTTGTGACCAGGTGGTCACGTACGCTTAATTATCATGTTATGTCAGTGGAACACTTCATTGTTGATTGAAGAGGATTTACTGCGGCTGCGTTCCTCCACATCGGAGGTGTCGATGGCGGTAGCAGATCCCGACTATAAAAACCTTCACAAACAGGAAGATTATGGGCATTTTGAGAGGTCACACGATGGAAAACGTTTCATAATGAAATTTTATCAAGGGGAAAATTAATATTGTAACATTTAAATGTAGGTTTAAGTCAAAGTACCTGAAAGTTAAGTAATGCTTCACATATTAATGTACATATTGTGTAAACATATTATTATCATGCTTATAAGTATGTTGTAATTCATTGTTAATATGCTAAGAAATATGAGGAAGATAGTTACTTTTAAAGTAGGGTAAATCTTGGTACCTCTGTTTATGGTTTTATTATGCAAAAACTTCATGTTTCATTCTCCTTTTTTTTTTTCGTTATTTCGCTTTTAGAGACTGTTTAATGGCAAGTTATAAAACTGGGTGTTGTTATATTTTAATATGAGGAAATTTTATATAAAATTGTAAATGAGAGGGAAGAATAATATTTTTTATACATTTTTGTCATTATATATTCTTTTGGGAGTAGGATTTCAAAAAAGAGATAATGTATGTGGCAATATATAAACAAAAGGAACATTTTTCTGTATGTGGTGAGTCACCCAATCTTCCTATTCATCATGAAGTTTGAAGCTTTTCTGGTGTTATACTCCAGCTAGTATATCATGATAGACATGGTCCGCTGCGCCACTTTGCTGTCATATCATTCATGTCGGTATTTTTTTTGTTGGGTTACAGTGTACGCCATTTCCAACATAATACATGTTTTATTTAGGTTAAAATTGTAACCACAATCTTTATCCAAGGGTGTATTATGCAGGTGTGCGTATTGCCTGGGTGCAGAAATTAAGTAAGAAGTCTTTGCAAGCGCTGTTGAAGGATACGGGTATACCCTTCTCTTCAGAGAATGGTATAGGCATTTTGAGACAGCAAGTTAGAGGGCTCGTGCGTAAGGACAGCATGAGTAGCGACGATGTGAATGAGTCCGTCCATCATTTCAAAGTCCTTATAAACTTCCCTCCTATTTTATCCCAAGAAGTTCCTGTATGTATATAGTATCGTGTCTTTGGCAAATGTAGTACCTTTGTTTATGAGTGTAAATAGTATCCTTGTGTTTAATGTTTGTAGTGCTACGATAGTTTATTTTGTAGTATTGTTTAGAATTCTGTAAATCTGCATTTATTTTGGTAGTTAGCCAAGTTGTGTCGCCAAAGTAAGAATTTTGACGATTTTGTGAAGAATTATTAAAATTGGTAGGAACACCTGTAGCAATTGTCAATGTTAACCTGAAAATTTTAGAATGTAGTCAGCATGTGGGGGATTCGATGGAAGAGTTTATACAATATGTTATACATTGGGTAGATATTTTGGGGTTGCCAAAAGAGGAAGCGTTTTTAGTGCAGATTATACTTTTTAATTTGTTACCCGAGATTTATAAATATTTTGCATTTGTACGCCAGCCTGTTACGTTAAAAAATCTTTTGCAGTTAGTTATTCAAGTCAAATTAACTATTGGTGATTGTAGACAAAAAAGGGATTTCAAAATGAAACCTGATCGTACACACCGTAAACGCACAAATCACGATAAGATGGAAAAACCGCAAGGTCAAGAGTGAGGAAACTGGCCATGAATTAGTAGCTAGCGGTGCCGAGGTTGACAGCTGTTCATCCATAAAAGAAAAAGGCTCTGGAATTGATTCAGTGCAAAAAGTTAGTGAATCCGCAGGTGTGGTGCAGCCCGACGAAGTTAAGGCAGGACCAAGTAAACGTCAAAAAGAAGTCGCCAGTCAATAACTTGTTTTTTTTTTTATGGGAATGAAGAACACATAATATAGAGTAATTGTCCGTTTATAAAAAAAACCTTCTGGGTTAGGAAAAGTGAATGTAGTATGTTAACAGGGTTTACTTTTTGTGCCTATCTTAATTGATAACACCTAACTTTTGACATTTATAGATTCTGGCATGTCTACTTCTTTAATGAGTAGGGACTTTTGTAACAAACATATGCGGGATAATCCTTTGGGTACCATTATGATCTCAACTGGTTGTAGCACGGAATTTTCAATGGCCGACGGGTGTATTGTAGAATTAAAGGTGGTAGCCGCATTAAAGATTAACATAGATTCTTTTTAGTGGGAAGTTCAATTTAGTGTTTTGGACACTTTATCTTATTTTGTAATTTTAAGGCTAGAGTTTTTGGCACATACATAGTGTTGTGTTAATGTGCATAATACATCTTTACGATTTGGGTTTCTCAGGAGACTCCTGTTGCTTTAGAATACAAACTGTTTTATTTGTGTAAAATTAATTTGGTTCAAATAGGGGAGGATCAGATTTAAGTAATTCAAGACGTAATGAAGAAATTTCCTGATGTTATTACCAGTGAATTGGGGCATTGTTACAACTATCCTGTGGTTTTAAAATCAAAATATAATGAAACTGTTACTTCTTTGCTATACTGGATACCTCCGACCAAAGTTCAGGCATTTAGCAACTTATTAATTATATAAAAACACAGCGAGTGATAGAAGATTCAGTTAGTATATATTCAAGTCGCTATTTTCTTCTTCCCAAGAAAACACGTGAACAGTATCGTTTAATCTGTGACTATAGGAATGGTATTAAAAAATTTTTACTTAGATTCTTATCTCATTACAGTAAATGCGACTATTTTATAAAATTTATGTTCAGCAAAATATTTAAAAAAATTTGACTTTAATTCTGTCTTTCTTAAGTGTAAACTGCACTCAAATTCCTGAGAACATTTAGTGTTTTGTCCACCCTGGAGAATATTCCAATGGACCAGACATCCTATGATCATGATTTTGGGAGCCCAGGCCGTGAGTAGACATTTGTATCATGTACTAAGTAAATTCACTTATGAATTCGTATTTACAAAAATGTACGATGTATGTAATTACAGTAACACTTTGAATAACATATTAATCATATTAAACAGGTGCTACAAGCCTTGAGGGAGGCCGGGTTGACCAATAATCCCGATAAAATTAATTTGGCTGAAGAACATGTTAGATATTTAGGGTTTATCATTTCGCAGGAAACTTTATTCACTATTCCAGAGCAGATTAGGGTAGTAGTAAATTTTCATATACCTAAAAATGTTAAGGGAGTACGAAGATTTTTTGTCATGGTTTATTTTTACCGGAAGTTTATTCCGGAATTCCCAAAAAATTACTAAATGTTCAAATTTTTTAAAACAGAACCAAGTAAATTTTGTGTGGAGATCCGAGCAGCAGAATGCTTTCCAGATTTTAAAAGAGAAAATAACAAACTCCCCTGTCTTGCACTTGCCAGATTTTAATGAAAATTTCTTCTTGCACAGTGATGCTAGCTCGGTAGCGATTGGAGATGTTTTAAGACAAAAGAAAAATTGTTCTTTTGTATCAGTAGCTTTTGCTAGTAAATTATTAACTGCCGTTCAAAGGAATCATAGAGTGTTTAAAAGAGAGTGTTTGTCATGTATTTGAGGCAAGGAGCAGATTTCTGATTATTTGGAGAATGCTCCCTTTGAACTGTACACCGATAATCAAGCCTGAAGTTGGTTATTAGCCTCTAAGAACCCAGTAGAACGGTTAGCCCGGTGGTCGATCCTCCTGTAACGTTTTAAATGTGAAATTCATCATACCAAATGTAATGAGAATGTAGTAGCAGATGCTTTGGTCCCTATTGTTTAATGATGATGAATTCTAAGTAGAAAATACTGATCAAGTTCGTTCTGTTACTGAAATAAGGTCTGAAGCTGGTATGCAGAATGAAGGGGAGGAAAATGAGATTGACTGTGAAGATAAGAAATTATTTACAACATTTCTGAATGTTTTTATATATTTAAAAGAACATCAGGCTAATGATTCTGAGTATCAGAACATTAAGTTAGGGATTCAGAATGGTGTCACTAGGTATGCGATATACACAAGTTTTTTTAGGAGAATGGTCCCGGAAAGGAAAATTTAGAATGTTTGTTCCTACACGTATATGCCCAGTAATTTTTTTTTATAATCATGAATGGTTTTTTGGAGGTCATGTGGGAGGGAAAAAAAAAGACTATCCCACTAATATTCGAGGTTTTCATGTGGCCTGGTTTCGGTAAGGACGTGGAAGAATGGGTAATAAGTTGTTATGCCTGTCAACAGGCTAAACCCATAAAACCAACCCGCAGAGGGGAAGTATTCCGGTACGGTAGTCACTTATCTTTGGTAAAGGGTATATTTCGATATAATGGGTCCCTTATCCTGTGGTTCTTGAGGATTTATGTATGTCTTAGTTGCAGTTAATAATTATAGTGATTTTTTTCCTCTTAGTATAAAATCTCTTGAAATTTGTGAGGTAATTCTGCACTGGTTGTTTTTTTGTTTGTCTCTCTTGTGGTAGCTTTGGCTGATATTGCTGGTTATTTCCTTTATAGTGAATGTAAAAATCTAATGTTATCATGGGGTATCGAAATTGTACAAACCTCACCATATCACCCTCAAGCCATTCTAGTTGAATAATTTAATTGTATTATCAAGATCGCTTTGCGAAGTTTCCAAATTGATATCCAAAAGTACTGGGATGAAATTCTTTATTGTCTCACTTTATGTTTTAATAATGTGGTTAGTAATGACACCAAGCACACCCGAGCATAGATATTTTTGGGTAGAAGATTGTTGCATCCTCTTACCAATGGTTGGATTTACAACCTTTCTGTTCGGAGACAGTGGATAATAAAGATATAGTTAAACTTGGGAAGATTTAACTAAGAATCTTTCTGCTTAGCATAAAAAATGGAAGAAAGAATTAATAATAATTGTAAAGAGGTGATTTTAAATGTTGGCGAGTTAATGTTACTAAAAACATATTTTCTTAGCTCAAAGGTGGATTACTTTAATCTTAAGTTGGCTCCACAGTAAAAGGAACCATTTAAGATGTGTAATTTTCTCACATCTGTGATTTTACTTTTGGAAAACCTTTGATCTTCTACCCGACATGTTAAGGTCCATGTAAGGCATGTAAAAAAAATATTGTGGAGATGTGTAAAATTACCCCCCCCCCCCCTAATTGTTTTTCTTTTGTAATTAGTTATCAGTTTGTTTTATTATTGTGATACTTTGAAGGAATTTGTTACTTTTTTGTGATCCTTCCTGTATACACAGTGTCCGAAATTGGTATTTTTTATATATTCTATGTAGGAATGGAACTATGTATGATGTATCCTACACTGTGATGTGACCCCTAATAGAGTGCTTGTGTTTGTTTAGGGTGTGATAGTTTGGGACTGGTTCTGCCGTTTTTGCTTTTGTTGTGTTGCGGTTCTGATCTTGTAGATGAGTATCAGGATCTTCAGTGATTGGAATGATCCGGCCGATAGGTTGGGTCTGCAGCAAGGATTGGCCACCATTTTTGCGGGATGTTCTGCCTCTGGTAGCTGGTCATCTGGTGTTCTTTCAGGAGGGAAGGATGTAAGCGAGTTATATACGTGCATAATGTAGGCTTGGGCATGTATCGGGGCTTGGTCGGCTGCTTGTGCAAACTGGGTGTGCTGGCGTCCTTATCCCCCACCCCGCAGTTTGGCTTCATAATGTGACCAGGTGGTCACATACGCTACCTACATCACTATGTGGCATCAATGCAACACTTCATTGTTATTGGAAGAGAATTTACTGCGACTTCGAGGAGGTGCCACCATATCGGAGGCGATGATGGGGGTTGCAGATCCCGACTATAAATCACTTCATCAACAGCAATATGGCGGACAATTTGGGGAGGTTACACGATGTGGAACGTTTCATAATTTTATTTTATTAAGGGGAAAATTAATATTGTAACATTTAAATGTGGGGTTGAAAGTCAAGGAACCTGAACGTTAACCCAAATTAACTGTTTTTTTCTGCTCACTTGTGCAAATCTGCTTGTACACGAGCGGCCCACTTATGGTTTCCATAATCATTTAAAATCAGTCAATAGCTGTAATACATATGCAGATGCTTGTGGCCTACATGATGCCTCTTGCAGTTGGCCACATCTGGGCCATGTTTCAGATAATGCCCATGTAACAAAATACAATCTGCCCATAAGCGGCCCGCTTCAGCGTAACCAACTGTACCCCATAAATTTCAACACAATTAGTGAGCTATATGTGGCAGAAATGGCCCACTGGCTTTCTGTTTCTGGTCTGCTATAAGTATACCACATGTTGTCAGCCAACTGTTGGCAAGCCTCTTGTGACCCAGCTGTTGGCCACTTGTGGCCAACATAGAAACACTTGCCACGCATTTTCAAAGCCAAAAAACATTTATGTTTCACCCAAATAGAATTGACTTATCTACCATATTAACATATTTTTCTTCAAATTCTTTTACAATTACTCAATTTCATTGGAAGAACCTGGAATCGTACTCACAAACCTTTCATTAACAGTCTAGAATGCTATCAACTATTCTACGGTGGTTTCCAGTGAAACTTTATAAGTAAATCTGAATACTTTCTACTCATACAAGTTATATTATTATATTTGCTATAGACACAATTAAAGTTAGTATGACAAGTAATACTGGGATTTCTGTGCTTTGTTTACAAACGCTAGTTTTTTTGTTTCGGACTACTTCCAGGTGGAATTTAAAATGCAAAATATAGAATTATTTTACGTGTTATACTTTGCAGGTTTCCAGATTAAAATGTTTTTCCTCTTACTAGCAATGTCAAATGATAATTTTACTTCATATATACACTAAATAATCAACGTCAAGTGAATTCACATGTGCTACTGCACAACACCATTTAGTCAGCATGCCATAAATGGTATATAAGCTTGCTGATAACGTTTGTTCAGTAATAAGAAACAGTTGGCATGCCACAAAAGGGCATGTGTCCCCAGCAGTAAGCAAAAATTGGCATGCTATACGTGGCCCATTAGCATGCTACTAATACATCTGCGGCAGTAAGTAACAGTTGACATCCTATGGGTGGCTCACAAATTTGCTGCTTGTATGTCCCCAAAATTAAACAACAGTTGGCATGCCATAAGTGGCCCATTAGCATGCTACTAAAACACCCACGGCAGTAAGTAACAGTTGGTATACCATAAGTGGCCCACACGTTTGATGGTTGTATGTCTCCAGCAGTAAACTACGGTTGGCATACCTTAAATGTCCCATAAACATGCTGCTAATATCTTACTAGCAAGCAATGAGTAACAGTTAACATTTCATTTATCATCTGCTCGTGGGGCGTTTGTTGAAATCTAACAATCATTGTGAGATCATTGGCCCTTACTACGATTATTTAAAAAATAGGTACTGTAATTTTTGTTTATATAATCTGATTGTCAACCATATAAGAAATGCTGACAGTCATAAATGCGAACGTTTGCCACCACTGCCAACAGTTGGTCGACTGTTAGCTGCTTGTTGTTTGCTACTTGGAAAGTAATGTTTTTATATTAATTTACATATTGTGTAAAAACATTCTCTTGCTTATATGTATGTTGTAATTCAGTTTTAGTGTGCAAAGAAACGTGGGGAAGATGTAACTTTTAAAGTAGGGTAATTTTGGTACCTCTGTTTGTTGTTTTTATTGTGCGAAAAAAATTTAATGTTTGATTGTGCTTTTCCAGACTATGTCCAATGGCATGCTTTAGTATTGAGTGTTATGATATTTTAATGTGAGGAAATGTTATATTATATTGTAAATGAGAGGGAAGAGTAATATGCTAATGTATATTTTCCCCAATGTATAATATTTTGGGCGGAGGGTTTCGAAAAAGAGAGAGAGTTCTTGTGAAAATATATCAGCAAACTGAACGTTATTTCTGGATGTGTTCAGTAACCCAATATTCTTTTACATCATCAAGCTATGAAGCTATTTTCTCCTTTTTTCTGGTTACATACTCCGATTTCTATATCATGAGTGACATGATTGTAGGTTTGGGTTTTGTTTTGTACATACGACATATTTCTGGTGACTCTGTTGCGTGCACACTTAGAAATACCAAATGCAGCACGGAAGGCTTTGTAACACACATGCACTTCGACCATAATCCCATCTAGTGGTATTCTAACATTATACCTTTAGTTCCCATCGTCAAACTGTACTTCAAATTCCGCTTTCCTAGATCTTCTTTGAGTGTCTTTCCCGATGTCTGTCAGACCTGATAAATAACTACTTTATTCATTCCTAGATTCAAATTGATAAAACTCTGAAATAAGCTTTTTTCTATTGCTTTCAAAACATTTTAACCTCTCCCAGCGACAGTCTTCCCCTTGTTCATGAGATTGTACCTTAAGTTTCTTTGATATCTCCATCATTCGACTTGAAATTGGTCTCTTCTTAGTCGCAAATGTACTTGGTTTGTCATTTGCATTTTCTGACATAATAATATGTCATTACACACAAATATTAACATTACAAACATTAGGCTGCGAAACAGCTGAGAATAGTCAGAGTATTGCTAAAAAAAAAGCATTGCTGCAAAATAAATGCAAAATAGTAGTGTTACCACCTATACAAACTGACATTTCTCTTTCTTCCATTGTCTAATGATGACATTCCCCTTTTTTTCACGTGTACATTTGATCTATAATACATGCCATATTTCAGTGACATTCCGGTGACATGGACCTGTTAGACAAAAGAAATATCCTTCTAGTAGATACTGCAAAGAGAGCCATGGAGGAATGTAAATTTGTTTAAAAGTTGCAGCTTAAGTTTGATGAAATTAAATTTAACTAGGGTGTATTACCTTATCGTACATACACTGAGGCGACAAAAGTTATGGGAAACCTCCTAATATCGTGTTGAACCTTCTTTTGCCCGGCGAAGTGCAGCAAATCGACGTGGCATGAACTCAACAAGTCGTTGGAAGTCCCCGGCAGAAATATTGAGCAATTCTGCGTCTATAGACGTCCATAATTGCAAAAGAGTTGCCGGTGCAGGAGTTTGTGCATGAACTGAATTCTCAATTATGTCCCATAAATGTTCGATGGGAGTCCTGTCGGGCGATCTTGGCCAAATCAATCGCTGGAACTGTCCAGAATGTTCTTCAAACTAATCGCGAACAGTTTTGGCCCGGTGACATGGCGCATTGTCATCCATAAAAATTCCATCGTTGTTTGGGTACATGAAGTCCATGAATGGCTGCAAGTGGTCTCCAATTAGCCGAACATAACCCTTTCCAGTCAATGTTCGGTTCAGTTGGACCAGAGGACCCAGCCCATTCCATGTAAAAACAGCCCACACCATTTTGGAGCCACCATCAGCTTGCAGAGTTCCTTGTTGACAACTTCGGTCAATGGATTCGTGGGGTCTGCGCCACACTCGAACCCTACCATCAGTTCTTACCAACTGAAATCGGGACTCATATGACCAAGACACGGTTTTCCACTCGTCTAGGAACCAACCGATATGGCCACGAGCCCAGGAGAGGCGCTGCAGGTGATGTCGTGCTGTTAGTAAAGACACTCGAATCGGTCTTCTGCTGGCATAGTCCAGTACAGTCAAAGAGTGTCCCAACGGACACGTCCGTCGTAGTCCCACATTGATTCCTGCGGTTATTTCACGCAGTGTTGCTTGTCTGTAAAAACTGACTATTCTGCGCACACGTCGTTGGTCTCAGTCATTAAGTGCAGGTGGTCGGCCACTGCGTTGCCCATGGTGGGAGGTTATGCCTGAAATTAGGTATTCTCGGAACACTCTTGACACTGTGGATCTCAGAATTTTGAATTCCCTAACCATTTCCGAAATGGAATGTCCCATGTGTCTAGCTCCAACTACCATTCCGCATTCAAAGTCTGTTAAATACCCGTCGTGCGGCCATAATCACGTTAGAAACATTTTCACATGAATAACTTGACTACAAATGAAAGCCCAACTAATGCACTGCCCATTTATAAATTTTGTACGCGATACTACTGCCATCTGTATATTTGCATATTGCTATCCCATGACTTTTGTCACCTCAGTGTACATTCATTGAAGAAATCCAGTGCAATAGTGTAATAAATGATGACATCACACTGACACTAGAATAAACTTCTCCGACAACAACTTCCTCACAACAGATGGCGATATTGCGGAACCAATGCGACGGGTACATGCACAGAACGACAAAACACTTCACCTTATCGGAATAGCCGCGGGCTATCCTTATTACATGGTTTTAGTTATAACTTAAAATGCACCAAATTGTATTTTTTTATATGTGTTATGTAATTTTATCTTAATAAAACAAGACAAAACTGGCTTTCATAATTAGTAGTAAGATAATGTATGTCCAGGGACAAGGGCTTGGGGGCTGTGTTGCAGTGGTACCATCTGCCATCTTGTATTCCACCATGTTGTGTCTTTGACCTTGGCCTTTGTCGGCAATCTTGTTTCCGCCTGCCAGTTTGTTTTCGCCCACCATCTTGTTTCCAGTCGCTGTCTTGTTTCAGGCTGCCATTTATGTTTTCGCCCACAATCTAGTTTACATCTGCTATCTTGTTTACGCCGCAATTTTGTTTTCGCCTACGATCTTATTTCTGCCTGCTATATTGTTTCCCAATTACTCACCTTCGTTCGACACCCCCATCTTGTGTCCTAACTACTCATCTTCGCATCTGTTGCATACACTCCACATGCTGTAGTTCTCTCGATGTCTGCTAGAGTGCACAACTGATCCCTGTTATGTTGTTCATTGCTACTAGAGTGTGTTACCATCGTCCGCCATGTTGTTTCCAGTTTTTCATTTGTTCAACTGCCGGCTAGGGGCACTGGTGTCTCTATTACTCGGCCATCATGTTGGCACTAGAGTTGGCCAGTAGGGGCGCTGCCATTTAATTTTCGCAGAGCTCAAAATATTGTCTGGGAGGGCGGGATCAAACTGCCGAACCTTGGGTCGGCATGCAGGGGCCTTAGACCACTTCGCTATCGTGATGTGTGTTGGGACAATGGTTTAAAAGAAGTCAATGTAATATTGTGTATGGGAAACAATTATGTATAGGACGATACACAGCATCCGTACTCAGAAACAACACGACCTCAGGGGTTTGCGAAAACATTTTGATAGCTATATCCTATATGAAGCATCGATTGGTGGTTATCCATTCCCCGAACAAACTTTAGGTAGGAATATGGGGGGTGAGCTTTGAAATGGAAAATGGGAATGTGGGTCGTATTAGGTAACGTTTGATAGATCGTCTGAAAGGAAACATTATTTACAAAGGCAACATTTTTCTGATGTGCATAGTTTACGCACAATAAAATAAATCATTAAAGCATATGGTTGGTGACATGTGTAGTTCACGCACACTGACAATTGATAGCAAATATGTTTTTTCTTACTACAATAAAAGAAAATCAAAGAAACATGATCTTCTGGCATGCATAACTAGTTTACATACAATAAAAAGGACATCAGGTGTACTGTAACTACCAGTATGCTGTGAGAGAACTACTGTGAAATGAGAGCCGGGGACTCTCATTCTCACACAGCACTCTTCATAAGTTTTCTATATGTCGACCAACCTGTATCAGACACTACTCTGCTCTCTGTCTTACATTCGTGGTTGTTCGGTGGACCTCAACACTGATCACAGATCCCCATGCTGCTCGGATTCTATCTTTCATGCAATGTAAAACGTATGACTCTCTGAATAAACGAACTTTCGATTGTCAGTTAACATGCTTGCAAAACCTACAGTTGCTGTACGTAATACATCGCTTATCTGCTTGCTGCTTAGTGCTGCCTTATGCTCCGAATTTGTTCAGAAACAGTCTAATAATAACAGTTAAGTGTATCCAATTATTATTGGTTGTGCATAAACTATGCATGTCAGATACACAATGTGCGCCATTACAGTATTAACCGTTTGAGCGTGAAACTCGCTTTGATACTAGCAGTGACCTGTGTGCCTTACTGAATGGACTCGTGCAGTAGGTATTAGACTGTTTCCGAGCAAAAGTAGATAATAATGCAGCACTACAAAGCCAGCAGATAAGCCATCTACCCCATACAAGATCTGTAAGTTTTGCATGCAAGTTAACTGAAAACAGAAAGGTCGTTCATTCCAACTATTATTCGTTTTACATTGCAACCATTAATCGTGTGTGTTGTTTCAGTGTCAGACAATGTCTGTCTGTGGGGTTTCTTTCTGAATGGAATGCTGTTTACAAAAGAAGAAGCATTTTATATGCTGATGATACTAGGAGAATGTCGTCGGAACTGCAGAGCTGCTGCCTGTTTGTACGCAGACAGATACCCAGAGCGCGTCCATCACTCCTACAATGTCTGATAGCATCTTGCATGTCGCATGCGCACAACCAAGCTAGTGAAACCGATATGCAACAAACGTCGTTGTATCGGATGACTTGTGAGAGAAGATAGGACTGTTATTGTACATGCAGCCATGGTATATTCGGTAGAGATGTCATTAGTGCATCTTGTAAGTGAAGTCCTTGGCTTTTTTTACTTATGGCAATAGCTTCTAGTTAACGGTTGTGGTGATGGGTTTCCTCCAATTGCTTACATTCGTTCGAGGCTCTTTTCACCGCACTAACGATATTCGTTATGGCCCCAGCGATAATGCCCATAGTACCGATTGCAGGTATCGAGGTGGGAATGGATCCTCCCATATTTTTCCTCCCACTCGTCTTGGAACATCGTCTCGTCTGCAGTCAACCCACATTGGCTCCATCAAGTCGATAACCAGTATGTGTGGAGCCTTAATACTTGGTGTGGCCATATTGGACATCGTCTCATAGCACCATAGTTTTTTTTAAGGCCAATTGAATTTTGCAACTTATGCAGACTTCCTAGAGAATATTTTGTATCAACTGATCGACGATGGCCCTCCCGCTCTGCGATTAACACAGTGGCTTCAACAGGAAGGCTGTCCTGCTTGCTTTACATGCAGACCTCGGATAGTTACTGAGGTGTTATTCCCTAGATGGTGGATTGGACGAATTGGTCCTGTAGCTTTGTCACCCCATTCTCCAGACTTGTCCCCAAATAACTTCTGTTTGTGGTGGAGAATTAAAGACATCGTCTACGGCATGTGACCAACAATGAGGGAAGAGCGATTTCCTTTTGATTGTAGTAAGAAACACAATGGTTTTCGTTAATTTTCATTGTGCGTAAACTATGCACATCCAAATCATATGCTTACATGATTTATTTTATTGTGCATAAACTATGCATGTCAGAAAACAACTGTCTTGGTAAATATTGTTTCCTTTTAGACGATATATTCAACGATACCACATACGACTCCTGTTCNTATACCACTATTCGAGGTATTTTAAGTGTAGTGTAATTACTAAGAATCGATTATTCATATAGGGTTTAGTTATCACAATTTTTTCGCGAACCCCTGGTGTCGAGTATAATGTATTTTTTTGTTTTAAGTTTTTTAATTTATTATTTAAATTATTATTAGTTATTTAAACTTATGACAAGACATACCTTAGAAATAAAATAAAATAATTTTTCAAATAATTTTTATTTCATTTATTATATTTAATATTATTATTTTAAAAAATATTTTTTTTCATTGGAGTTTCTTGTCATGCCAGGCGTCCATCCTTCAGTTTGAAACCGGTCATCCTTCCTTCAGTTTGAAACTGGCAACTGGTACAATCTTCAGGCATTGCCCTCTCACTTTACCGCCCGGCTGGGGATGGGGAAATACAGTACACTCTTACAGCACTACGGAGATATAAAACTATTTTAAATCTCCATGGTGCTGCAAGAATGAGCTGTATTGGCGGGTTACAATGCTGGAAATTATACCAACCTATGACAAAAGAACACCATTGACATATAAACACAACAAGAAAGAAGCAGCCAAAAGTAAAGTGAATCAAAATATGATAGAATAGAGGAAGAAAGTAAGATAAGAAGTAGATAGATAGGGTAGGTAGGAACAATACTGCCTCTAGTGGTTACAATGCATAAAATGTAATAATTAAATTATTTCACCCCTTGCAACTCCGGTGAAGTATAAGGGTTGGAACCCCCAGGAATTGGCTTTAAACCCTGGTCGGAGGCCCAAACAGAAGTCGCATCCACATATCCAGTGCATGAGTGCACAAGCGAAATTGCCGAACTGAAATACTAGATGTAACAACCTATAGATTCAAAATTGCGGGTGGTGGCTCATTATCTCTCTCGGTGCGTCACATGTTTCTGACATGAAGAAATATGTGTGCTGCAGCTTGGTAAAAATTAAATGTTGTGCTTTAAAAAAAGTTATCATTTTCACTGCTAAAATATTTGGAGGTGAATAATTATTTTTAGCTGAGAGTAAAGGGGGATTAAAATCGTTTCAGATTTAACATTCCATCCATACCTCAAGGGAACAAAAGAAAATGAAAGTTTTATAGTTGGAGAATGTGGGAGAGGTGAAATAGCTTCTGATTTCAAACCCCTGAGGTGAGGAACTCCTCTTGCTTCCCGACCTCATTTACCCAACATCATACATTCATCATCATTAATTGTAAAGCTGCAATGGGCTACAAAATATTCATCAGACAAAAAGTAACTCACCAGACATAAAATTAATCTTGCATGCCCTCTATTTTTCTGTCAGTAGTCACATCATCAAATTTTTACAAAGCAACATACATACAACACCATATGCTTATATTCGATGGAACATAACTAATCTTTCTCCTCTTCTTCTCTTCTTATCTTCTTCTGTTCTTCTTTTCTTTCTTCCCTCATTAATTAATTTCTACCCAGTATGACCATATGATGCTGTATGAAAATTCTACTTTTTTCTTATTAATGTCTACTCATATCCATATGGCATCGTCATTATTAGGCCATCCAATATCTGTATCTTGTCATCCTGCCATGTGAGTGTGACTTTGTTCATACACTGGGTGTAAACTTCATGGTGGTAAGATCTTATATTCTTCATGGTTACACACACGCATTAGTGCTGCTTCAACACTCTTTTGTAATCTTCAAATGTGATTTTATTTTTCAGACTTGTCTTTTGGACTCCTTTTGCATTCTTGGTTACTTTGCTACCTCATATACACTGAAGAGCCAAAAAACTGGTACACCTGCCTAATATCGTGTAGGGCCCCCGTGAAATCGCAGAAGTACCGCAAGACAACATGACATGGACTCGACTAATGTCTGAAAGTATGCAGTAGATAATTCACAACATGAATCCTGCAGGGCAGTCCACAAATCCATATGGGTGTGAGGTGGTGGCAATCTCTTCTGAACAGCACGTTGCAAGGCATCCCAGATATGCTCAATAATGTTCATGTCTGGTGATTTAGGTGGCAAATGGAAGTGTCTAAAGTCGGAAGAGTGTTCCTGGAGTCACTCGGTAGCAACATTCGACAAGTGGGGTGTCGCATTGTCTGGTGGAATTTTCCACGTCCGTCGGAATGCACAATGGACATTAAAGGGTGCAGGTGATCGGACAGGATGCTTATGTATCTGTGAGCTGTCAGAGTCGTATCTAGACGTGTCAGGGGTCCCATTTCACGCCAACTGCCCATGCCCCATACCATGACAGAGCCTCCACCAGCTTGAACAGTCCCCTGTTGACATGTAGGGTCCATGGATTCATGAGGATGTCTCCATACTCGTACACGTCTATCCACCCGATACAATTGGAAACGAGGCTCGTCAGACCAGGCAACGTGTTTCCAGTCATCAAATGTCCAATGGCGTTGTTGGCGGGCCCAGGCAAGGCGTAAAGCTTTGTGTCGTGCAGTTAACAATGGTACACGAGAGGGCCTTCAGTTCCGAAATCCCATCTCAATGATGGTCCGTTGAATAGTTCCCATGCCGGCACTTGTTGATCCCCCATTATTGAAATCTGCGGCAATTTGCGAAAGGGTTGCATGTCTGTCACGTTTAATGATTCTCGTCAGTCGTCGTTTGTCCCGTTCATTCACGATCTTTTTCCGGCCGCAGCGATGTCGAAGATTTTATGTTTTACCGGATTCCCGATATTCACGGTACACTCGTGAAATGGTGGTATGCGAAAATCCTAATTTTATCGCTACCTCGGAGATGCTATGTCCCATCTCTCGTGCGCCGACTATAACACCACGTTCAAACTCACTTAAATCCTGATGAGCTGCCATTGCAGCAGCAAGCAGCAGTAATCGATCTAGCAACTTTGCAAGACGCTTGTTGTCTTATATAGGCCCTGCCGACCGCATCGCGTTACTCTTATTGGTTCCATACCTCTGTTATTTGCATACGCACACCTATGCCAGTTTTTTTGGCTCTCCAGTGTATCTCTATCTTCAGTGTGTTAAGGTTATCATGTAGTTCGAAGGTCACATCGGATGGTACCGATTTCTTGATGGATTTAGCGATTTCCTTTAGTTTGTATGCCCCAGTGGGAATGCTTATATCATTCCGTCTCCTGCCACTACATACCATAACATTGAATTTACATTTTCTTGAATATTGGATATTGAATTTTAAGTCTTAAAATCCGTCAGTCCGACGACCCACTCTCCATCCAGATCCAAGGATGTGTTAAACGTCGCCCTCAGTTCGGATTTATTACCACTTAGATTGATGGACACAGACATACTGATCAACGAATTCAGGTTTCATCGCCTTATATGTTAAAGGATAACTAACTCTGATTGCTTACGATTTTTTACTCCACTGCACCAGAGAGCGAAGACACAAGTTTCCGCAGTTGCATGTGTTCGGCATCTGCTCCGTCTCGTATTTGTATCTCAGTTAGGCCATTTTTCAGGAACAGTTGCAGTTCGGGCAGAGGACGCAAATTATCGAAACTGTCGTAGTATACGGCCTGTTTGCCATATTTGACATAAGTTACCCGGTGTTTATCGGGCCCTATAGTCGTGTAAAGGTTTATTATGGCACATTCGTCATGTTTGGTTTGTTAGGGTGGGAGCGGGGAAACATCTCACATGAACATGCAGTACCAATTCCACATTCGTGAGTGGTATATTCGGTAGAGATTTCATTAGTGCATCTTCCTGCTTCGATGCTTTTTCTTTCTGCACCTCCTCCTTGGTAGGGCCCTTGTATGTGAAGTCCTTGGCTTTTTTTACCCATGGCAATAGCTTATAGTTTACGGTTGTGGTGATGGGTTTCCTCCAATTGCTTACATTCGTTCGAGGCTCTTTTCATCGCACTAACGATATTCGTTATGGCCCCAGCGATAATACCCATAGTACCAATTGCAGGTATCAAGGTGGGAATGGATCCTCCCATCTGTTTCTTCCCACTCCTCTTGGAACATCGTCTCGCTCTCTTCGCCCCCATGCCCATCTTCACATTGGTTTTCACTGCATTGAAATACCCTTCGCAACTATTTTTACTCAGAGTCCTGTCCCCGATGTACGATGTATTTCCTTCACCCTGTGTGCGAGTATCTTGTCTATTGATCAGTGTATAGACAATCGCTTTTTAGATTTGATCTTTCTTCTACGAGTTCACACGCTACTGTGCTACCAACCTATCTACATATATATACCCACTCTTTAAATATTTATGTTTCAGTATCATAGAGATAATCAAACAAGGTGTTAACCTTCCCATTCACATAACTGAGGAAAATTTCGAAACCTCACATGACGCATGTCACATTACGCTGTTGCCCGGTACCGTGAAAGGACTTATTTGAGAGCCGTCGGGTTGCATTAAAAAAAGCTTGCTGTTGAGTTTACTGGAGGAACCAAATGGCATTAGCTTCGAGAATGAGTCCCTGTATTCCAAATCCCTTCAGCAGCCTAAATACCAGCATCTGGACTGTGTACTGCAGGTCGTGGAGGGCTTGAATATTTCCCTTGCAGTAATGACGAAGCCACCATGCAACCATGTGAAGCATAGCCGAACTCCGTAGTTATTTTCGACGATGTTGCATGTGAGAAACATACTTGCATTCAACAATCATTTAGTATGGGACAGCATGCGAACATGGGCCGTGTGTACTTGGTAACAAACTAACTCGCGTTTGCCAAAAGAGTTACTACATTATAAAGTGAATTGTCTCGTGTTGTTTCACATGGATGATACGAATTTGCGGCATGTGTACGACGACCACGTCAATGTAGATGTGACATTCGCAGAATTTAAGGATATGTGTCCTTTGTGATGGAACGAGGGCAATTAAATATATTGGTAGGATGTGTTGCGAACGCGACTTATTGGAAGAAAGAAGGGGAGTAATAGGATTTGGGGTTTTGTGTAAATTGGGCAATTAAACGTTTTGTATGTAAGGGGTAGTGGTAGGGGTGGAGGCCTGCCGACTTAACAGCCACTTTCCTATATTTTATAATCTACGGATGTTGTTCAAAAACTAGTATACTTTGTCTTTGAAATATGTTTAGTTGGTTTTATGTTGTGTAATTGTTGGGAACACAACACATGGTAATTTGTATTTAATGTTACTGAGTTGGGCCAACTTTGTGTAACTAACATTATGCCAACTATGGAAGTTACTATATTTCGAATGTAATAAAACTATATTATTGTATGAATTCTTAAAAACTATAATTTTAACACATAATTTCATATTTAAAATTTAATATGTATAGCATTTGTCAGTTATTTGTCAGAAAAAGTACTGTTGTGGGAATTTTGTATGTATAATTTAATGGCCTAAAATTATACAACAATATTAATGTCACCACTGTAAAAAAATAGTTTAATTTGTAAAAATATAAAATTCCGCAGCATATTAATTATTTACAAAAATGCCCCTTTCTTGTGTTTTATAAACTACGAATGTATTTCATGAGTTTATTTACTTTGACAATTCTTTAGTTGATTCGATAGCCTGCTGAGCTCAGTCGTCAGTTCGATTCGGTTCGGTCAGCCATCATTCATAGAATGGAATAAACAAACAACCACACAGGTATATATACACATTCACTCTCGAGTTGAGGAAAGTGAATTTTCGATCCTTTCTAGTTGGTCGATGCATGAATCAATCACCTTCTGCTATGTCTTGAAACATCGATTTTCGCAGCCAGTTTGGATGTTAAAATATTATGAAGAGCTGTCAATTCCTCCTGTCTCTGTGCATTCGACGCGTTGATAAAGTCTATTATCCGTGCCTCAACATCACCTACATGCTTGTCAATCGCTACCAAATCTCCAACAACTTCTTTTTCATGCTATCGATCTTTTGTCAGAGAAGCGACAGGCTCCTGTGAAGAGTGTCGAGGCGAGATTCCATCAGCCCATTTCCGTTGTCATCGGAGTGTAGACAATGCCCGAAATTGGAAATGGTATCGTGGCTCATGGACAGCATCTTACTATAAGCTGATCAAAGCTATGCCTGTACCTTCCCTTATGTACTGGCAAATCCTTATCGATCACCAATATTTTGTGAAAGAAACACAATGGTTGGTAATTGGCGCGTAAACAACACTATGCAAACAGTGATAGTTACATGCGTTTTCTTAAAAGCTATGGTTTTTAACATGCAATCTGTGTATTTTTAAAATTTATTTTAATTGTCATATGTTGGTTACTTGGAAAACCTACTGACAGAATTTGGTATGTATACATTCGTTGGGCAAACAATGTACAAACGTCATAATTTCACTTATATAAAAGGGTTTTAAATGTAAAAATATAAATTTTCGCGGCATATAAAGTATTTCTAAAAGTAAATTTCATTTCAATTCAGTTTTTTATGTATTGAGACGATATCGTTAACATAACAGCTAGTGACGGCCACTTTTTATCCTATTTCCCGAAGGAAAGAAAGGTTTATGAGATCACTTTCCTGTATGTGTGAATGTGTGTGTTTCTACTTGTGTGTGTCCCCACTTTTAAATTTTTGAACATATGAACCGAATTTCACCAATCTTGGTACACATTGAAAATTCAATAAGGACACCATACTTTTATAGTTCTCGACCATGTCAGGCACTTGCTTTCAAAATGGTGACCAATAAACATTTAGTGTGATATATCATATCTCGGGAACCATTGAACTGATTTAAAACAAATCGTGTATTATGTCAGAGCATCAAATAAGTATTAAATTTTGAGAAGGTTATTTTTGCTGGTCAGCCAATTGGGGAGAAAGTACCAAATGAATAAATAAATATTTTACATTATATCTCGAAAAATATTAAACCCATTATGTATTACCAATTTGCAGGTAACTAACAATATTATAGGCCAAATAAAAGTAAGTCATTGAAATTGATTAGGTACACATTTTCAAAATGGCGGCCAAACAAATATTTTAGATGTTTTGGTTATATCTGCCATACCATTAAACCAATTTCGACTAAATTCTGTATATTAAAAGTATCTACACTGAAGAGCCAAAAAAACTGGTATAGGCATGCGTATGCAAATAACAGAGGTATGGAACCAATCAGAGTAACGCGATGCGGTCAGCAGCTAGATCGGTTACTGCTGCTACAATGGCAGGTTATCATACAATGGCAGGTTATCAAGATTTAAGTGAGTTTGAACGTGGTGTTATAGTCGGCGCACGAGAGATGGGGCATTGCATCTCCGAGGTAGCGATAACATTTGGATGTTCGCGTACGACTATTTCACGAGTGTACCGTGAATATCGGGAATCCGGTAAAACATCACATCTTCGACATCGCTGCGGCCGGAAAAAGATCGTGAAAGAACGGGACAAACGACGACTGACGACCCTTTCTCAAATTGGCGCAGATTGGATTTGTAGACTGCTCTGCAGGATTCATGGTGTGAATTGACTCCTGCATACCTTCAGACATTAGTCGAATCCATGTCACGTCGTCTTGCGGTACTTCTGCGTGCTCGCGGGGGCCCTACACGATAATAGGTAGGTGTACCAGTTTTTTTGGCTATTCAGTGTATAATTATTGCAAAAATGTCTTAGGTTTTCCCGTCGTAACAAATGTTAAATATTTTATTCATATAAGGAAGTTTACACTTGTATTTTCAGATGTGAGCGGGTCGAATATTCTGTTCAATTTTTTTCCCCCGTATGGTTTAACAATAATTGTCCCCTGTGCATGTGAGTTTGGAAATATCTCTTAATATATGTATCAGCGGATAAAAGTGTAAGTAGTCTGCTGGACGTGGTGCTGGGATGACCTCCAGCAATGTGTAAACAAAGGACAAACAAAAAGCCAATATGGCTGCACACGATATAATGAGTATTGGGGAGGGAGTGCTGTTGAGGGGGACCTCCGGAAATATCAATTTTTTTAAAATAAATATTTTCATATAAAAATTTTTAATAATACATTTTTAATAATAAAATGTTAACAAAACATTGTTTAATAATTTTAAATAATTTCTTAATGAATTTGAATTTTTTTTTTATATTTAATATTTTTATTTTTTATTTTTTGGGGTTTTAAAGGTCAAAGGTCACCGGGGTTAGGGTCAAATATCCCCGGGATCATTGTCAAAGGTCAAGGACAAGACCACATGGATCGAAGATTGCAGCCGGCCAGAATGACAGAGCGAAAAACAGCTCCGACGCTCTGGTCCCAGGTCCCGATGTGCTTAAGTCCCCATAATCCCTCTACTGCTGAGTATTTTTGGGCAAGGACTATGTATAGATTTTGGGGTCATCTGTGATTAAGTCTTACCAAACTAAGCTTTGATGTGCAAAAGTGTAATGTAAACCCCAAAACGTAATATTCTTTTTTAAGACAAATATTTTTTTAAACTGGAAAATGACGTAACCCAACAACAAGGAAGACTTCGTTAAAACACGTATTTTATAACAGCCTCTTTTTAGCCTTATTTCTGAAGGAAAGAAAGGCTTATATCACTTTCCTGGATGTGTATCTGTGTGAATTTGTATGTGTGCGCGTGAGTGTGTCCACTTTCAATTTTCGAACGTGGGTACCGAATTTCACCAAACTTGGTACACATATAGTAATTAGTAAGGACACCTGACTTTTAAATTTTTCGACTACGTCGGAAACTTATTTGCAAAATTCAGGGCATTTTTATATTTTGGGTCATATGTCATATCTCGGGAACCATTCAACCCATTTAAACCAAATTTTCTATTCTGGCCGAGTATTGTGTGAGCATTAAATGTGATGGATGTTGTTATTAGTCAGCCATTTAAGAAAATTGTACCAATTAAAGAAATAAATATTGTTCAATATATCTCGAAGACTATTAAACCAATTCTCACCCAATTCGGCAGACAAATAATACTATGATATGCCAAATAAACGTAAGTGATTAAATTTGATGAAGTACCTACTTTCAAAATGGTAGCCATACAAATGTTTTTGGGTTTATTTGGTATATTTGCCATGCTATGTAAACATTTTCGACCAAATTTTGTATACTGAAAGTATGTGTAAGGAACATCATAAATACCGACACATAACCACTTTTGTCTGCCGTTTTGGAAGATAGTGCTAAACGAAAAAATAAAGTTATTATGACATATCTCGGTAAAAAATGTACTGATTGCTACCAAATTTTACAAACAAATAGTACTGATGTAGATGATGTTAAGTGGTAGGTTTTATGCATGCCACAATTAATTTCAAATTGGCAGCATTATGCGATCCATTTAAGCTTAGAATGCTATATCGTCGAAATGATGTCATCCTTTCCAACATAACTTTGTATTTTGGCAGTAGGTATGACATCTATTAACTGTATCTAAACGGAGTATATTTTCCCGCCATTCTGTTTTGATAGCGCCATGCGAATAAATAAAGCTTTTGTCATATCTCGAGAAAATATGGACAAATACCTATCAAATTTGGCAAACAAGTAGTACTGCAGCAGATGATTTAAAATTGCGTGTTTTAAGAACATCAGACATTTATTTTCAAAATGCCTTTTATTTAGTTATTTGAGCATAAAATGCTATATCGTGGAAACTATGTAATCATTTCCAAATTATCATTATATGCTACCAGGATATATTATAACCATTAACTGTATCTACAACGAAAATCTATTGTCCGCCATTTTTTGAGATAGTGAATGAGAAAAAATAAAGTTTTTGTCATATCTCAGGATACAATTGACCGATTCCTATAAAACTTGGCAAACAAGTAGTACTGAAACAGATGATGTTTAGTGTTATGTTTTAGCATATCAGACACTTATTTTAAAAATAACAGCCATATAGTAATTTTATTTTAGAATGCTATATCGTCGAAACCATGTAATCAATTCCAACTTGACTTTGTATGCTGGCAGTATGTATTACAACTATCAACTGTATCTATACAAAGTATCTTTTGTCCTCTATTTTGTAAGATAGCGACATGCGAATAAATCAAGTTTTTTTTGTCATAACTCAGGAATCAATTGACTGATTCTTAAAAAATTTAGAAAAACAAATAATACTGTAGCAGGTGGTGTAAACTGGAATGTTGCAAGTAGGTCAGCCCTTATTTTCAAAATGGTGGTTATATAAATATTTTAGCTCAATACATTTTATCAACCAATCAAATTCAAACTTAAGTTTGTATGCTGGCAGTACATATTGTAACCGTCAAATATGTATATGCAGAGCCTCATTTCTCAGAAATTTTGTAAGATAGTCCCACCAATAAAATTTAAGTTTTTTATGTCTCGGGAAACAATAAATAAATTTTTACAAAATGTGGTGAAGATGATGCACTGTGGTAGGCCATATTAATATATGTATTTTGTAAGTATGACACACCTGTTTTCAAAATGGCGACTATAAAATTATTTTTGTTTTTTGTACTATATATACATTGTCATGGAATCTATTTTAACTTAACTTTGCGTACTGGTAGTATACAATTATCGAATGTACTACTGCATTACGTTTTGTCCTCCATTTATAAAGATCATCATATGAAAATGATGGAGCTTTTATGCTATATCTCAAGGACCAATCAACCGAACATTTTAACTAATTTGTGCTAAATTCAGCACACTATAAATGCTACAGAAATCCACGTAAATTTTCAAGATTTAATTTGGTCCGACAACGATGTTCAAAATGGCAGCTTCGTAAATAATTTAGGTAAGTTTGTCACACATATTAAACAATTTAACCAAACTCAACAAAATGTTGTATGTAGACATTATACATTAGAAGCATTGTAAATAGAGGCACTTTTTTTTAAATTTGTACAATAGTTTCAAATTAGAAAATTACGGTTATTTATGACATATCTCAGGGACCAAACCACCTATTTCAACCAAATTATTCTCATGAGTAGCGCTATGATAGGCCATGTAAACTTACGTGTTTTAAGTGGCTCAGTCACTTATTTTCAAAATGATGGCCATCTAAATATTTTAGTTGAATCCGACCTCCATAGTACAGAACATTGCACTGTAGCTTATAGTACGAGGTTTTCTCAATTCAAGTGTTGGATAAGGAACGTATGTATTTGTAATTTTCTCACTAATGCTGTATAAGTTTCTGGTTTCATTTCTTATGTTATTGCTTTCAAAGGGAAGTCAAGTTCTACTTACCAACTCAGATTGTAAGAACTTTTTTAAAAATTTATTGCACCCATGTTGAGGAAAGTAAGCTTATTAGTTATATAGGTAACTTCTTGTTATATCTTTAGTTACTGAACGTATACATAAGCGAATGGAGTCAGAAAAATTGTACCAGGAAATCAGTGATATTACTTGCACGATAATCTCTTAAGAAACTCCATGTAACTTTAACGTAGGTCGGTACATTTTTCATAAAATTTTCTATTACATTTTCCATTAGCCCGAATTTCATTACTTTTTGCATTGCCTTAGAATAAAGTGTAATATTCTCTGTCATCCTCTCAATTATATTTATACCAGTATGTCTGAGGATCTGAAAACCAAACTAACCCATTAAAAACTACTGTTAACACAAATTCAGAAATATCACAAGGCTGCAGGTAAAACTATNCCCCCCCCCCAAAATTAGTGCTGTAGCTAAACAATTTAGTATGGTAAAATTTCTCCAACAATTCGCATAAGCAAAATATGCATTAAGCAGGTGATATTCAAACAGAAAGGAAAAATTGCAGTAAACAGTTTACAATGTTACACAAATTACTTCAGATAACACGATACCGAGGTAAAAACCATCGCAATTTTGCAATGCTTCTAGACCATTTTTAGGCTACATCCCGAAGGCAAAAAAAGCTTATAAGATCACTTTTCGGGGTCTGTGTCTGTGTGGAGGTGTGTGCATGTGTGTGTGTGTGCGGGGAGGTGTGGTGTTAGGTCTGGAGTGGGAGGGGGGGCGGTCCTCCAATTAAATTTTTGAAAGCGTAAACCGAAATTCACCAAACCTGGTACATATATAGTACATGGTAAGGACACCTGAATTTAATAGATTTCGACAATATCGGGCATATACTTTCAAAATAGCGGCCATTAAAAAAGTTGGGTTATTATGTGATATCTCGGGAACCATTCAACATATTTAAACCAAATGTTGTATGCTGGCAGAGCATCAAAGAGGCATTAAATTTTGGGACGGATATTGATGTTTTGCCATTTTGGAAAATAGCAACAAATAAAAATAAAGATTTTTCATTATATCTTGAAAACTATTAAACCAATTCTCACCCAATTTAGCTGGTAAGTAATACTATGACAGGGCAAGTAAACGTAATTTATTTCAAATTGATCAAGTAATTACTTTTAAATGGAGGCCATACAAATTGTTGCCATAATATTTAAATGATTTAGACCAAATTGTGTATACTGAAAGTATCTGTTAGGAGCATAATTTGTACCAACACATAACCACTTTTGTCTTCTATTTTGGTAGATAGTGCAATTCAAATAAATGGAGTTATTATGTCATATCTGTAAAATAATTTCAGATTCATACTGAATTTGCCAAAAAAGTAGTGCTGATGGAGATTATATTAAGTAATATGTTTTAAGCATCCCAGACGCCTATTTTCAAAATAGAAGCAATATAGACATTAGAGCTATGAATCCTTTATCACAGATTTAATGTAATCAATTTCAACATAAATTTGTATTTGTTTTTGGCTGTTTATATATCATCTATCAACTGTATCCACACTAAGCATATATTGCCCCCATTTTGCAAGATATCGCCATGCGAATAAATAAAGTTTTCATGTCCTATCTCAGGAAGCAATTGACAGAATAATATAAAATTTTGCAATCAAGTAGTAATGCAGCAGATAATGTAAAATTTGCATGTTTTATGTATGTCAATAATTTATTTTCAAAATGGCGGACTTTTAGTTATTTTACCTTTAAATGCTTTTCGTGGAAACCATGTCATCATTTCAAAATTATCATTACATGCTGGCAGTAGACCTTACAAATATCAACTGTATCTACACCCAGCACCTTTTGTCTGTCATTTTGTAAGACAGTTCCATGCGAATAAATAAAGTTGTTATGTCACAGTTCAGAAAACAATTGACCGATTCCTATCAAATTTGGCAATGAAGTAGTACAGACTCAGATGATGTTAATTGGCATATTTTAATCATATTAGACACTTATTTTAAAAATGGCGGCGATGTAGTAATTTTTAGCTTAGAATGCTATATCGTCGAAACCATGCAATGAAATCCAACTTATATTTATATGCTGGCAGTAGGAATTATAACTATCAATTTTATCTACATGGAGTATCTTTCGTCCTCCATTATGTAACATAGCACGATGCTAGTAAATAAAGTTTTTGTCATATCTTGGGAAACAATTGACATATTCCTACCAAATTTGGCAAACGAATAGTACTGCAGCAACTGGTGTAAACTGGTATTTTGTATGTAGGTCAGCACTTATTTTCAAAATGGTGGCTATATATATTTTAACACAGAATATTTTATTTACGAAAGTAATTTCAACAAAACTTTGTGAACTGGCGTTACCTCTTACAACCATCAAATTTGTCTATGCAGAGCCTCATTTCTCGGCAATTACAAATAAAATCTTTATCACTTATCATGTGAAACAATCAACCCGTTCTTACAAAATTTGGCGAACAAGTTGTACTTTTGTAAACCATATTAAAATATGTATTTCTAAGTATGTCACACTTATTTAAAAAATGGTGGCTATAAAATAATTTTAGTTTTTTTTTATATATCTGCGAAACTATGTAATCTATATTATCTTTACATTGTATATTGGCAGTATACAATAATCGCATGTGCTACTGCATTACTTTTTTGTTTTACATTTATGAAGATCGACATGATGATTATTGAGGTTTTATATCATATCTCCAGGACCAATCAATCGATTCCCACCAAATGTTACACTAGAACAATTGAATTAATTTGTACAGAATTGTGAACACAATAATTGCTACAGAAGGCTTTGTAAACTTTCATATTTTAAATGGGTCAGAGAACGATGTTCATAATGGCGGCTTCATAAATTATTTAGGTAAGTTTGCCACGTATTTTAAACAATTTAACCAAATTCAACCAAAATATGTATGTAGACAGTATATATTAGAAGCGTCGTATATAAAGCTTCTTTTTCGGAAATTTTGTATGATTGCACCAATAGGAAAATAAAATTTTTATGGCACATCTCATGGACCAAACATCCGATTTATAACGATTTCATTACACAAGTACCTCTACCATAGGTCATGTAATCTTATATGTTTAAAGTGGCTCAGTAACATATTTTCAAAATCATGGCCCGCTTAATATTTTAGGTAAATAAGCCCTATTCTTCAAAATATTTTACTGATTAAATCCGAAGTTGATGCTCCGAATCCGACCTCTATAATGCAGTGCATTGCACACTTGCTTATTGTACAAGGTTCCCTGTGTTCAAGTCCCGAGTAATTCATGCATTTATTTGTAATGGTCTCTCTAATGATACATATGTTTCTGGTTTCATTTCTTATGTTATTGCTTTCAAAGAGAAGCCAAGACCTATCTACCAACTCAGCTTTTAAGAACTTATTTAAAAACTAATTGCACCCATGTTGATGAAAGTAGTCTTATTAGTAAAAATCAGTAAATTGTTTTTTGTCCCTTATTTTGTACAAACAAACTGGTGCAGTAGAAGTGACAATATGCTGTAACAGTAATATGAGAACTTTTGAAAGCTCTTTTAGTCAGTTTGTAGCTAACGTACCAATATGTTTTATAGGCAATAAGTTATTCTATGACAATTGCCAAGTATTTTCTTTGTGTATATATTGAAGTGAGTGATACTTTTGATGGGTATGATAATGTTTTGTTACAAATTTATATTTGTTTTTAAAAGAACAAATTTACTTTTACTATGAAAAAATTAGCACTTAATACTTTGGAACAAAATTTATTAGAAAACAAAAGCAATTGATACAATTTAATTTTAAAAAATTCTGCTATGTGCATTGAAATATTGCTGATCAGTGGCACGCTGGCTGCAGACACTTGGGCTGTGTGGGTTTATTCCTATCAATGATCGGCATAAATACAGGTTTATACAAAAAAGTACAAGAAAAATCTAAGCTATATTTGTTCTATGAAGGATTCAGGATTCGCCCACCACTTCGGTTATCGAGGCGGCCGTGGCTGGCGGCTGGCGGCCTGGGGCTGCCGTGTTACCGACATAATTGTCTGTTTCACCCCAAAAAAACACTTCCGAAATTAATTATTTTACCAACAAATCGCTTTTTTCCCAAAAAATGTCCAAAAAATGGAAAACAATGGAAAGCGGATCCGAAGCTACTCGAAGCAAGAACCGAAACATTCTCAGGCTACCAAGAGGATTAGAAGCTATTAGCGGAGTGAGTAACACAATCCTCACAGCAGCAGAGGATTCGCGACTCCGAGCAAGGTCCAGTGTACCGGGGAGGATAAGCAGACATGGACCACTCCTCCGACTGCCATCCAACAACACCACATCCAAAAACACCTACCTCCAACCCTCCCCCTCACAAAGCCCTTCTTCTCCCCACCGCACTCCCCCAATACTGGAAATTATTATAAAAATTCGCAAAAATATAAAAAAATGTTAAAAATCTAACAACATATCATGTTACCCTACTACCATACCCCTAGCTCATCACACCACCCTCATTTAACCCATCCCTCTCCACAAGCCTATGGAAAAGTATAATAAAATCAATCAAAATCGCAAAAAATCTAAAAATGTATTCTAAAAATCAAGGAACAAATAATGTTACCCCACCCGGCCACAATTCTACCCCATCGCCCTAACAATAAACCCGTGCCTATGCATACTAACATTCCAATCATAAGAAATCGAGAAAAAATCAAATAAATCGAAAATGAATTACAACAATCGAGGAAAACTAACATTGATTACTCTAACCACCGTGTTGGTTGTTGACGACCTTGATACTGACAACAACAAACTTAAATTCAACAAATCGAAACAAATTGTAAAAACCTAAAGAAACTCGTGAAAATTTAGGAACATATTACATTGCTTACTCCGACACCCAAGTTGGATGATGGTGACCTTAACCTTGACCCCAATAACCTTGAAAAAAGAAAATGGGAAAAAAATTAAACATTGAAAGAAACTAATAAAAGTTTAGGAACTCATGACATCACAAACTCTGTCACACATGCTGGATGCCAATGGATTTGTTGACATTGACTCCAATGGATTTGAAAACAACCAATCGAGAAAAAATTTAAAAATCGAAAGAAACTAATAAACAGTTACGGAACATAGTACATTGCTGACTCTGACGCACATGTTAGATGGCGGTAACCTTTAACTTGAACCCAGTAACCAAGCCTTCAAAAAATTGAGAAAAATGCAAAAAAATCGAAGAAACATTTGTAAAATTTGACGAACATATTACATAACTGACTCTGTCCCATATGTTGAATGTTGGTGAACTTAACCTTGGCCACAATAAAAGCCACCCNTAACATCACACTGACCCCCACCAACAACCCCCACCCCCCTACGCACGGCCAAGGACCACTTAATTATTTAAAAAAATCAAGAAAATCCCTTAAAAAATCATAAAAATCGAATAACATACTACATTACAACCTATTCCCTTCTCACCCATTCACCCCCCAACCTTTACCCCCTCCTCGACACAAATTAATCTTTGTGCTTACACAACAAATTAACCCCCCAAACCATACCAATCAATCGTATTTGCACATTGAGCACGCAATTGTACCTTTAACACATATATTTTTATTTTCCAATATTGGACACTAAAGTGTGTGCAAATTTTTTTTTTAATCTACCAACAGAGAGCTACCATGTTCTCAATTTCCAAACCCATAGACTCATTGAAATCGCTTGCATTCTTGGTCTTAACCAGCCTGGCCCAGGCGAATTTGCTATAGGCATCGATGACTGTTAATACATGACAGCTGATATCGCCTGCGGAAAAATAACCTCTGTGTCAAGTTTTGGGAGCAGGTACAAGAAAGTTACGAGCTAAAGATGGACGGTCGCCATGATGCAATAAAATGGATGGTGCATTGTAATGGCGACCAGCACACCGCCATCCTGGACCATGGGAAGACAGTATGGTAGACCTTGTACTCACCACTCATGTGTGATGCTTTTCTAGCAATGGTATCATGAGCCAGCAGTCATCCTGGAAAGCATTCAGCTATATAATCCTGTTGATGCAGCCGGCATCATGGCCAGTTCTACACCTCGCATGCAATCATATCTTCTAGTCTACATAAGTGATGGTTGCAAGAAATTTACCGGTCTCATGGCTACCAGCTGCCATACCCAGCAGAGTACCACTTCGTAGTCGATGACTACAACGGATCTGAAAGAGAGGAAATTGAACAGCTTCCAGATCCTCGCCCAGTGGGAGATTTCAACTGCTTCATGTTCGAACCTAATTCGCGGTATGTCTACATATTCAAATTCAACAGTTTGTACAATAAGGTGCCTGGGGTACAGTCGATCACCAGCTGGCAAGTCTCGAAAGAGTCGAGATTCCCAGCACCAATCGAGTACCAATTACCATCGCACACCTCTTCATACTCCTTGAGCTTGCTACTGGAGCAGTTACTATAGACATCGCGATTTAGGCCAGGTTTCATGTAATGATACGTTTTTGCCGAATGGATGCCACGGTCTCGCTAAAAGTAACAAAACACATACATTTGCTTCAGGCAGGGCAGTCCTAGATGTAAGTGAAATAAGCAGCCGCGTAGGGCACCAAGCGAAGGTGATGGCGAATGCACCATAAAACGTTTTTACGTACATAAGGCGAATATGTAAAGAAATAGAGGAAAATAATTTACTGTAAATTTATTTTGGAAGTATTCCAAAGTTATAAATCTTAATAAATCAAAATGATAATTTCACTAAAAGTTATTCTGCACTTTAAAAATACACAATTCAGTGAAAAAAGTTATGAAAAAGGAAGTGTTGCGGAGGGAGGGAACACGACTCCTGCCTTGCCGCCTTCGCTCACTGTCATCGTGAGAAGCAGACGACACCTCTGTTGAAGATCAATGGGCTCGTCTATTTCTCGGCAAACGCCACCACGACCGGCACACACCTGGCTGAAGTTATTCATCAATCTCTAAGAGCGCTGAGCCATCCTGTCACACTGAAGTAACTTTGTGGTATACTATTATGCAATTANTTATTCATCAATCTCTAAGAGCGCTGAGCCATCCTGTCACACTGAAGTAACTTTGTGGTATACTATTATGCAATTATCAAGTTTCTAGAAAGTCTTTCATTGACTGAAGGGAAGGAAAACAGTTTTGTTGTATTTCGAGTCCAGAGTTTTTTGTTTTTTTATAATTGTTTTAGAACTTAACGGCTATGAATGTGCAAAATTCGCGTTAATATTTCAAGACAGACTACACTTCAAACACTTGTATTTTTGTACTGTGACTTTCATTGGACTACAGTTTGTCCGGACACGCCTTGTAGAGCTTTCGGCCAATAGGAAACCTCTTACGAGAGGCAGGCCTAATCCCATCCATCCAAATGAAAAGGAAAAATTGTTCTCACTGCTACAGAAGCCAATAAACAAATGACACCAACCCCGAAATATAAAATACTATGAATTTAAGTGTGCTGCCAGAAAATAACGCAAATTTTGCAGGTCCCTAGTAATAGCCCATTGTAAGAAAAATCTGGAGAATTTTGCTGGAAAATAAAACAACAGCAAACTGATGAAAACGAAAAACAAGGAAAAATTTAAAAAGAGTTTTTTTCTATTCCATTATCTTCAACAAAATTTCATTATACAAGTCTAACGAATTCTGAGTTGTCAATATCAATCGCTGTGAATGAAGCATGTACAGGTCTTGAAAATCGGAACTGTTAGTAGATTTATACTAGTATTAAAAATGTATATTTAGCCTATAGTATTATGTCAGTGTTTATACTGTGTTCGATTTTTGTAATTGACGTTTGATGCTTATAATCAGTCTTGATAGGTTTTAAGTTGCTAAGTTTTGAAAATCAGTATATTATACCAAAAACGAGAGCACGTATGATTTAAAAGTCGTCTACGACTAGTGTTATTACTAAACCAACACAATTTCATATAATTATATTATTATTGTTTTAATTATCTTCGTAATGCAACAGAAGCCCGAACTACTGCAAAGGAACAGAATGGCAAGACATTATGCGAATCACATCAAGATGATACATCTCGAATGGAATTTGATGAACTGTATGAATCATCCGAAGAGACAGAAGTTTCAAATACACCTCACAAAAAATTTTACGAGATAAATAGTAAGATAATAATGTATTACACATATCCATTTAATAAATATTATTTTTTTAAAGTTACGATCTACTTACTTATTTTTAAAACAAAAACGGTATTTGAATATCGCCAAGTGTGGGAAATAACCAGTAGAGTATTACAAGAAAATGACCTTAAAAATATATATAGTAAAGTTCAAATAAAAAATAATCTTAGCGCAGATTTGCAGGAGAAACGTGGGCGAGGNACCTTAAAAATATATATAGTAAAGTTCAAATAAAAAATAATCTTAGCGCAGATTTGCAGGAGAAACGTGGGCGAGGCAGTGCAGGGAATGGCTATCCCGAGTGCACGCTGCTGACGGGAGGGAAACCACGTGACACTGTTAGTGTTATACAAACCAAACTCAGAACATTGATTTCTAGTACCGCGCTGTTGAATACCGCCGTAGCGATTTACGTTTTCTCGACAGGTACTATGCACACGTGGAGCAGCTCTCGCCCAACAGCTGTTGGCCGCTGTCACTACTGAACTGAACAACCTCGCCCCTTCGTGCAGCGGCAACGGATTCTCCCGACTCGCCCGAAACATTTCGGACTTCTGCGCATTTTTGGATTTCACTATACCGACCAGCAATATGGCATTGCCTTATCGCAGTGCGAGTTACAGTACTTCAAGAAGGCCGCACCGATTAATCAAAAACGGTTCAGCAGAGACCCGATAGTCCAAAGTATACTGTTCTAAAAATATTTTATTGTTCAGTAAGATAAATACGGATTATTCAAAACAAACACTGCATATGAAATGAATAAGCTTTTCCTATAAGTGGAAAGTAGATGTTTTTCCATTTTAGTATTTGCATGTAGCATTTCAGTATTTATGTCCAGTTTCTCGTTTTTTCTACTGTTTATTGCATTATTTTACTCACTTGCTGTCGGAAGAGGTTAAGCTATGTCTTGATTTTGTGGCAGCAATTGATCAGAAACAAACCACCGGCACTATCAAATGACTGTGGAGAGTGGCCTAATTAAATTACAGATGATCTCAGNAACCACCGGCACTATCAAATGACTGTGGAGAGTGGCCTAATTAAATTACAGATGATCTCAGGAAACTTCTTGTTGGATGTGGAACTGTTCAGGTCAACATAAAATTTCCTCTTGATGCGAAAGGTAGAACATTTTCATATAATCACTACATAAGAAAACTATGTAATAGAAAGCAAGTTCATAGGATTTGGCTTATTTGCTCACATGTATAAATTCTATTTTTTGTTTTGCCTGTAGACTTTTCGGTAACGACTATCCATCTCTTGCTGGGGACCAGAGTTACTCAGACTGGCAGAACTGGTCTAAAATTTGGTCTAGTCATAAAACATCCGCAACTCATATAAAAAATTTGAAATCATGGTGTGAACTATCTTTACATTTGTATATGAAGAAAACCGTCGATGAGGAAACAGTGAGATTTATCCATGCTTAAACAGAGCATTGGTATCATTTCTGAAATGCTTACTTTGTGTTGTACAATTTTTAGGCATCCATGGATTGGCTCTTCGAGCTACAACAGATACTCTTTTCAAAAGTAATGATGGTAATTTTTTTAACTGGTTGAATACAATGCCAAATTTGACATAGTAATGGCTGAGTCTTCCAAAAAAACATGTACACTATTTGAGCAAACGGGTCCAAAATGAGTTTATCAACCTATCTCCACTCGGATTCAAGTTCATATTTTTAAAAAAGTCAAAAGTAAAACATATTATTCCATTGTACTTGACTGTACTGCTCCCATGAGCCACACAAAGCAGATTACAATGGTGGTGAGGTTTTCAATAGTTGCAGAAAATGAGTAAATGACAATTCAAGAACATTCCTTATGCTTTGTACCAATCTCGAACTCTTCAGGTGTAGGCCTCACAAACTGTCTGCTGAATGAGCTGTCAAAAAGTATTTTTTTTAAAGAACATGCATACCCAAGGATATTATAATGGTTCCAATATAAAATGTAACANAGCTGTCAAAAAGTATTTTTTTTAAAGAACATGCATACCCAAGGATATTATAATGGTTCCAATATAAAATGTAACATTAAAGTTGTTCAGAAATGAATACTTGCCCTAAATCATAGGACATTTTTCATTTTTTGTGTCTTGTGGAAACCACTCCCTAACTTTGGTTATGAATGATGCAGCCTTATCATGCTCTNACATTTTTCATTTTTTGTGTCTTGTGGAAACCACTCCCTAACTTTGGTTATGAATGATGCAGCCTTATCATGCTCTATTTCCGCAAGTTTTTCAGCACAGTTCAAGAAATATACAATTTCTTTTGTCATCAACTTAATGTTGGGAGTATCTTAACTCGGCATGTATCTGATCCATGTGTGAAACCCCTCAGCAACACTCGCTGGCTGAGTCAAATAGATGTTTTATTGCCACTCAGATATAATATTGAACAAGTGTACGATTCTGTACACAAAGACTCCCAAGACCAAAGACTGGACGCTCTCGGCAGGTACACTGCTTTGGGAATTACAAGAAAACTTCCGAATTTCTAATTTTTTCTGCTGTCTCCTCACTTGGTTAGAAATATTATTCAAAGTAAAAATTGTTATGAAGTACTGCAAAGAGTTACATCAAACTTGCAAAGTGCCATGGAACTCATTAAAGGCATTTAAAGTTTTCTGGAGAAAATGAGGTTTTATGAAGGGGTCAACAGCAACATTACAGATGCTAAAGAGCTTGCTGACTAAATTGGTGTTACTCCAGAGTTTGGAAAGGAAATACAAGTTCGCCCAAGAAGAATCAAAATGCAGTTTTCCTATTAAAGTCATGATGAACCTATTGAGGTGGGAAAAAAATCTTTCAAGGTGAATTTCTTTTTTGCTGTGCTTGATACAGCAATCAATTCTCTGAAAGAAAAATTCGTNGAAAAAAATCTTTCAAGGTGAATTTCTTTTTTGCTGTGCTTGATACAGCAATCAATTCTCTGAAAGAAAAATTCGTTCTCATGGAAAATCATTGCAACAGCTTCATATTCTTATATATTGGTAATCTCCAGGCGTAGAAAAAATGCCACTTGGAAAGCGTGTATAGGTTTTCAGATTGTACAAAGCGACGGAGGAGAATGTAATGTAGATGGGAATTATCTCTTTGACGAATTTCAGATATTCGCACCCATGTTGCCCTCTGGGAGCTCTCCAGCTAAGACACAATTTTTTAAAAAACGAACAATGGATATGTGGACATGTGTCCGAACATTTCTGTTAGTTTGAGAATAATTCTGACATCCCTCTTTCAGTAGCCAATGGCGAAAGAAGTTTCAATAATTTGAAATTAATAAAATATCGATTATATGAGAAGAGCGATTGTTTGGTCTTGCAACTGATACCTGCCCAATGCTACGGTTTCTAAGTAGGTATGGAATCTGCTCTCTGCATAAGGCGCCAGCAATTCATGCTAGCCCTCAGTGTTAGGGCGTAGAAATATGTTGACACTATTATCCCTAGGTCCAATTTACCGAATAAATTAACCTTCCTTGCGAGTTACCATAAGTCAGTTTTAATTTGTGCTTAACAGGGTCACTTCTACATGTACACACGAGACAACTCTCCCCACCCCCTTTTGCTATGTAGGCTACGTATTGCTTATGGCGGCGATTTGCGTCGTGGGGAGCACGATTCTTCACACTTGCTGTATGACTCTACTTATCTGACTCGAGGCGCTGGNGAAAAAAATCTTTCAAGGTGAATTTCTTTTTTGCTGTGCTTGATACAGCAATCAATTCTCTGAAAGAAAAATTCGGTCTCACGGAAAATCACTGCAACAGCTTCATATTCTTATATATTGGTAATCTCCAGGCGTAGAAAAAATGCCACTTGGAAAGCGTGTGTAGGTTTTCAGATTGTACAAGCGACGGAGGAGAATGTAATGTAGATGGGAATTATCTCTTTGACGAGTTTCAGATATTCGCACCCATGTTGCCCTCTGGGAGCTCTCCAGCTAAGACACTATTTTTTAAAAAACGAACAATGGATATGTGGACATGTGTCCGAACATTTCTGTTAGTTTGAGAATAATTCTGACATCCCTCTTTCAGTAGCCAATGGCGAAAGAAGATTTCATAATTTGAAATTAATAAAATATCGATTATATGAGAAGAGCGATTGTTTGGTCTTGCAACTGATACCTGCCCAATGCTACGGTTTCTAAGTAGGTATGGAATCTGCTCTCTGCATAAGGCGCCAGCAATTCATGCTAGCCCTCAGTGTTAGGGCGTAGAAATATGTTGACACTATTATCCCTAGGTCCAATTTACCGAATAAATTAACCTTCCTTGCGAGTTACCATAAGTCAGTTTTTATTTGTGCTTAACAGGGTCACTTCTACATGTACACACGAGACAACTCTCCCCACCCCATTTTGCTATGTAGGCTACGTATTGCTTAATGCGGCGATTTGCGTCGTGGGGAGCACGATTCTTCACACTTGCTGTATGACTCTACTTATCTGACTCGAGGCACTGGTCTTCTCTCGGCCGGCGACCTCTGGACCGCTTCGTCACTCGGTAGGCAGACTGGGACGTCTGGGCTGCGACAGGTCCTCCCGGTTGGCGTCTCGACGCCTTCTCGAACTCCTTCCTCCTGACTTCGATCCGCACTCCTCGATTCCCGTCGGCCGACTGCCGTTGGCGTCTCGACGCCTCCTCTCGTACTGGCTCTGCTCCGCACACCTCGCTTGACGTCCTCCGACTGACGTTGACGTCTTGATGCATTTTCGCGAACTCGTTTTTGCCGGCTCCGGTCCACACTCCTCGCTTGATGACGTCTGACTGCCCCGTTCCTTCCTCTCTCTCGTGGTTTTGTATGCTCGTTCGCCATATTGAACTCGCATTATCTCTGCACGTGGCCGGGCTGATCGCCGCGACCTCTGGGTCGTAAAACACGTGTTCGGCGCTCCGGCTATCCGCACGTGGTCCGGCGTCGTCCCTCGATTCTGGCCTAGAAGTTTAAGTGCTTCGTCCTGCACGTGCGGGGACACTTGGTGGGTCCCTTGGTCGGCGCACGTGTTTCTTCCGCTGTCTCCGGCTATCGCGTCGCTCGCCTCATCTCTGCACGTGGCCGCACTGCTCGCCGCGTCCCCTGGGTCGTAAAACACGTGTTCGGCGCTTCGGTTCTCGCACGTGGCGGAACACTTGGCGGCCTCTTGGTGGGTGCCTGTGGTTCTCCTGCCTCCGGATATCGTGCCACTATTATTCCAGCACTCGCCAAAAGCTCTCATCGTTTATTGCGGTAGCCAGCCTGGGACAGATGCAGCCGATGGTGTGAGCTCGGCGTCCCTTGTCAGCTGCGAAACGCAGCTGTGTCTGCCTTCCTCCGCATGTGGTCTCTATGCCACGTGTTCATTCTGCCGAGCCATCCTGGCATCATTCTTCCCGCACGTGCGCCAACCCCTTAGTATTTATGGCAGTCATCCACCTGCGAGTTTTGCCAGAGTGTGTCTTCTGACGAATAAATATCTTTAGGGATGCGGGATGCGTCACAACATTGAAAACCGAGTTTGAAATTTGGAATGAAATCAACAGAAATTTGGTTTTTTAGGAATTTGCGGGAATCAAAGCCAGGAGAATTTCTTTGTAGGTAAATGTGTTTGCTTTCCATTAGGCACATAAATTTCAATCTTAAAAACTTACATAAATTAAATATTATTATGTATAAGTTTAACTTCTCTTAAAGGTATTTTAAATAATCACATGGTTACCATAGGCACTAAATAATTTGTAATAGTACAGATAGTTTAAATTTTTATAAATCAAATTAAATTTGTTAGGTTAGAAAAATTTTTTTTGGCCATCTTAAGCTACTGGCACATGCTAATATTCTTCATAAGTCTATCATTTCCATTGCAAAACAGTGTAATATTTTAATGTGAGAAATGGCGGAGACGAAGGCGGCAAAATTAGTGTTCGCTAACACTTGAAAATGTCTAGCACTCGCACCACACTCATTTTTAAAATAGATACGTTATTGTACAAACTGTTGAATTTTTATATGTAGACATACCGCGAATTAGGTTCGAACATGAAGCAGTTGAAATCTCCCACTGGGCGAGGATCTGGAAGCCGGTCAATTTCCTCTCTTTCAGATCCGTTGTAGTCATCGACTACGAAGTGGTACTCTGCTGGGTATGGCAGCTGGTAGCCATGAGACCGGTAAATTTCTTGCAACCATCACTTATGTAGACTAGAAGATATGATTGCTAGCGAGGTGGAGAACTGGCCATGATGCCGGCTGNGCTGGTAGCCATGAGACCGGTAAATTTCTTGCAACCATCACTTATGTAGACTAGAAGATATGATTGCTAGCGAGGTGGAGAACTGGCCATGATGCCGGCTGCATCAACAGGCTTATATAGCTGAATGCTTTCCAGGATGACAGCTGGCTCATGATACCATTGCTAGAAAAGCATCACTCATGAGTGGTGAGTACAAGGTCAACCATACTGTCTTCCCATGGTCCAGGATGGCGGTGTGCTGGTCGCCATTACAATGCACAATCCATTTTATTGCATCATGGCGACCGTCCATCTTTAGCTCGTAACTTTCTTGTACCTGCTCCCAAAACTTGGCACAGAGGTTATTTTTCCGCACGCGATATCTGCTGTCCTGTATTAACAGGGGGGAGGATCGTACGGTCACCCCGGTGGGGGGAGTGTAGTTTGGTCATTTGAGGTGGTGTGGCAGTACTAGGCTATGGTAGCCGAGACGAACTTACTTACCGGTTTCCGGAAAGGATGGGTGATGCGTCTCTTATAGCCTCTCAACATCCATGGCAACCCAGGGCTTCTCGTGCCACCCCTGATTAAACAGACTGGGCTCTGCCGCCCGTGCCCTATGGGAAACAGTTTTCTAGCGGCTGTTCAGGGGTATCTGCCGTGATGGCTTGGGCCGATAGATAGTACCAAGGCCCGACCACTTGGTGGGGTGTTGGACCTCTTGGCACTCAGGCCACTGGGGCCCAAAACAGGAATTTCCCTGTGAAGAAATTCTAGGATGGTAAAGGACGCGTGTCTGATGTTGCGAGTCGGCCTGGTGTGCGGCTTCGTGTGAGCTCGGCTCCTGGTGAAGACAGCAAAGGGAGTAAAACCGGACGGTCATGGCGGTACCCACCTGTTCTGAGGGACTCCGCACACTCCCGCATGGAGGTTAGGCGACGCAGTCGGACACAGGAAAACCCATACGTGCCATGGAAATTAAGAGGGAGCACGGGATGATCCGCTTGGCCCATCCAGGGGTACTCCCTGGAATTTGGATCAGACGAGGTTGGACTCGTGCTGGCAGTGGTTGACTCCGCATGCTGGAGAAGGCTCGGAGAGATTCCCCCTCTTGCTAAAAGAGCCGGACGTTGAACAGGATTGTTCCGGGGGCGTGCCCGAGATCACGTCAGGGGCGTGGGTAGTGCTCCGGCTATACCACACGCTTGGTAATCTGAGTGCTAGAATCTCAGGCCTTGTGGTAGGACATGCTCTGTGCGATCTGCAATATCAGATCGGGGCTCTGCCTGGTGCGGCCTGTGTACAGGTCGGGGCAAACGGGTTTGGTCAATTCAGAAAGCGCTGGTCATGTCTGCGATGAGAGGGCGTGATCCCTCTTCCCCGCCTACTGGGAGGCCGGGGTGCGGTATGGCCTCGCGGCTAAGAGCGCCCCGTTAACAAATAAGACCACGGCTCTGTCGTGTTTAACAGTAACCTGTCCTGTATTAACAGTCAATAGCAAATTCGCCTGGGCAAGGCTGGTCAAGACGAAGAATGGATGCGATGAGTCTATGGGTTTGGAAATGGATTACGTGGTAGCTCTCTGGTGGTAGATGAAAAAGAAAATAGCACACCACTTTGTGTCTAATATTGGAAAAGAAAGATGTAGGTGTTAAAGGCGCAATTGCGTGCCCAAAGTGCAGATCCGATTGATGTTAAGGACGGAGGGATATTTTGTAATGTAAGTACAACGATTAATTTGGAATTAAGATAGGGTTAAGGGTTGGCGGTTATGGGTGAGAAGGGAAAAGGGAAAAGGGTATGATATTATGTTACTTGATTTGGAATTTTTTTTTTTTTTTTGCGATTTTCTGGGTTTTTTAATGTTTTGCGTTCATCCGCGAAGAGGGCGAGGGTGGTTGGTTGGTTTGTGTGAGTGTGAGATCAATATTATATGTTCCTCAATTTTTAGTATTAAAAAAAAA
>NQII01001537.1:427731-446033 GCA_002778355.1 Clitarchus hookeri
GGGGGGATTAATTGAGGACGAGGTTAAGGTAGCCAACATTCGACATAGAGGTCGGACATTTATGTAATATGTTCGTCGATTTTTAGAAGTATTTGTTTGCTTTTGTTTGTTGCTTTTTTTAATTTTTTGAGTTCCAGGTCACTGTGATCAAGGTTAAGGTGACCGTCATCTACTACGTGGGTCAGAGTCAGTAATGTAATATGTCCCATAACTTTTATAAATTTATTTCAATTTTTAAATTTTTATTCCGTATTTTTGTTTTTAGGCTATTTGGGTCAAGGTCACCAGCATTCGACATGAGGATCGTAGTCAGTAATGTAATTTGTTCCTAAATTTTTACGAAATTCTTTCGGTATTCATTTTTCCTTCATTTTTTTAGTTCAAGTTTATTGGGGTCAATGTCAAGGTAGTCAACAACTAGCATGGTGGTCGAAGTCATCAATGTAAGTGTTTCCTTGATTTTTAGAATAAATTTTTAGATTTATTTTATGGTTTTTCTCGATTTCTTATTACTGGAATATGGGTAGGTAAGGGTATGTGTTGATGGTTATGGTGATGGAGTTGAGCAGGGGCCGTGTGGTTTTAAAATTATATTTCCCTCGATTTTTAGAATCTATTTTTTCGATATTTTGTGATATTTCTCGATTTTATAATAATGGTGAGGAGAGGGGTTGGAGACAGAGTTACGTGAGGCTGAAGGGATGAGCGAGGGGTAGGTGAGAGTGGAGGGATGAGCGAGGGTTAGAGGGTAGTGTGACGTTACATGTTCTTTGATTTTTAGTATTTTCTTTAGATTTTGCNGATTTCTTATTACTGGAATATGGGTAGGTAAGGGTATGTGTTGATGGTTATGGTGATGGAGTTGAGCAGGGGCCGGGTGGTTTTAAAATTATATTTCCCTCGATTTTTAGAATCTATTTTTTCGATATTTTGTGATATTTCTCGATTTTATAATAATGGTGAGGAGAGGGGTTGGAGACAGAGTTACGTGAGGCTGAAGGGATGAGCGAGGGTTAGGTGAGAGCGGAGGGATGAGCGAGGGTTAGAGGGTAGTGTGACGTTACATGTTCTTTGATTTTTAGTATTTTCTTTAGATTTTGCNGGAGGGATGAGCGAGGGTTAGAGGGTAGTGTGACGTTACATGTTCTTTGATTTTTAGTATTTTCTTTAGATTTTGCGATTTTTTATAATAATTGGCTGATCATCCCCGATCTGCTGGACCTGGCTCGGAGTCGCGAAACCTCCTCTACTACTCTGAGGAATAAGTGACTCAATCCACTAAGAGCCTCTAATCCTCTTGCTCGCCTGAGGATTTTTCAGCTCTTGCTTCGAGGAGTTTTGTGTCTGATTTCCACATTTTTAAATTTTTTCATTTTATTTTTTGTTGAGAAAGGTGATTTTTGGCTAAATAATTAATTTCGGAAGTGANCACATTTTTAAATTTTTTCATTTTATTTTTTGTTGAGAAAGGTGATTTTTGGCTAAATAATTAATTTCGGAAGTGCTTTTTGTGGCGAAACAAACAATTTTGTCGATAAGATGTCTGTCCCAGGGCATTGGCCTCTGGCTGCGGCCGCCTCGACAACCAAGGTGGTGGGTGAAACCTGAATCCTGATGCATAATACCTGCACCTCATCTCTCAAAATCCTACTACTACAGTTCTAAACAGTGCCACTATGTAGCATGAAATCCACATGGAGTTTTCATGCCAACTATACAATAAAAAAAAATTACTTTACACAATAATACCCCACTATAGTAATTTTTATATTAATAGGTTACTAAAAACTTTTTACATTACTTACTTATGCACACGACTCACATTCTGTGTGTGTCTTTGTGTGTTCACTCGAGAAAGGGAGAGATAAGTTTTGAGTCAGTTGGGTAATAAGTCTGACACTGGCCGGTATATCTAAAGTATAATCGCTTCTACATGCAAGGCACTAAAGTGGCTTGCATTTTTTCATTGTGCTGCAGGCAACTATTGGATGTTCAGTGAAAACACTATTGTGTTACTGCACTCAACAATACAATACAATGTAAAAATCTAGGACCCTGTTAGCCTTAGCCCTTCTGTGTCTTCTCGTTTCCTTATATATATTTCCTTGACTGATGGTAGCCATATTTTATGTCTTGGGAAACTATTTCCCAGACCACAGCTTCTATGTAATTTGCTGTTATTTAGTTAACTTGTACCTATATGCCATGCATATTGAGTCCTTTGCAGATAAGACTTATAATTGTTCCGTTTATTTTGTACAATATGCCATGCATATCAACCTGGGTGCGAATTTTCAACCACTGCCAGCACGAGTCCTTTCCCTTTGGGACCTAGCGTCAGAGAGAACCTCCGACAAGGGCCCATAGATCACTCTGTGCTACTCCTTCCCTTTCATGATGACGACCACCACATGCTCAGATTCACCTCGTCTCATGTCTATTAACATATTAATTTGTTTCTTACTATTAAACTCTTGAATTTGGGCCCCAACTTTTAGACAAATTTTCTTCTTCTGCGCATGTATCAGAGTTGTAACACCTGACTAATACAACTGACAAAAATATGTAGCCAAACAGTGATGTTTGTTGAAATCTGGTTTTCATGTGACATACATAAAATATTTTCAACAACTTAAATATATTTTCATGAAGTTTTGGTCTCAAAGAACTTGTTTAAGAGAAGACAGCATTGAAATGTGTAATATGTTGAAGATTTACTCATGCGATAGCAAAATTATGAACAGGTGAGAGTTACATATATATTTATGTGAATCATTAAAATTCTTTTTATGTTTTGAAACCCGACTAAGTAGTCTAGTTTTAAATAAATTACATTTTTGTTTAAAATGCTATAAAGTGCTTTTTATTCCTTACTTTCATTTGCATATCTCGCAATCCGACTGTTTTTTTCTAACCCACCTTGTCTTGAATCTTCTTCAAGTGTTGCCAGGCAGTACAGAACCAAAATCTCTAAACTTGACACACTTTAAGACCAAGTAAATTTTTATCAAGTCAAGAAGTTTTGTGTTCATGTAGCGTAAAGCCAATTAAATTTGTAGCTATATCAAATAAATATTGTATTAATATATAAGGTGACCTGAGAACAATATTACATTTGGTATCGATAAAAGTATTATTATCGTGGTGAGAATAAAGTATCGATACTGGAATAGATTATCAAGAAAATTTGGCTTTACCCATTAATTAAATTTACAAAAAAAAATTTCATTCAGAATGCACATTCAATCTACAGTGAATACTATTGAAATCAATCTTAAGCCAAAATCAGTGACCATTAGTGCATCAGAACTTACTCCCAGTAAAGTTAGCAATGAATCACAGAAAGTAGGCCCTAGTTCCATTTTAACACATTACATGTATAACGTTGAAATTAATGATAGTTGAAATAAATGTGTTATGTATAATAAATTTTAACATATTTACTGTCATTATTAATCCATGTTTTACTTCCGAGCAATTGCAATGTTTCACATGTTCCATGTATCAATACATATCAGCGGTGCGTTGTTTGCATTGATTGTTTGGCTTTCTTGTAGATGCATGTCTAGTTAGATTGTGTTGCAAGTCGGAATACCCGAATAAAGTGTCAACGGACATCGTAATAAAATATTATGGTAGTTTTGACCAGATATTTAAGTTTGCATACGGATCTTATTGACATTTCAACATAGTTTATAACTTGGAGAAAGTTGTTAGTTGTCACACTCACAGCAGAGTTCATTTCTTCCCTCGTGACCAGTGGTAGTACAAATTGGTATCACTGATTGGCCGCGTGACAAGTGACTGGTTACTTGGGCCATTCAGATTTCAGGTACTACTACAGTTCGGATGAAGGACACAAATTCCCAAAACTGTCATAATATACTGCATGTTTGCCACGTTTGACATACATTACCCAGTGCATGCCGGCCCAGCTGTCGTGTACACGTTCATTACGGAAAATTCGTCATGTTTGGTTTTAGGGGACAAAGCATCTAGCATGAACACAGAGCGAATATTAGGTATCTTCATTTCACGAGCAAACACTTCCAAATCCGCGTTCGTGAGCGGTCGTTTCGGTAGAGATTTCATTAACGCCGCCTCCTGTTGCGATGCTTTTGCACACCTCCTCCTCGGTAAGGCCGTCGTATGTAAAATCCTTGGCCATTTTTTTTTACCAATGGCGATAGCTTCGAGTTTACGGTAGTGGCGGCGATTTTCCTCCAATTGCTTTCGTTCGTTCNTTTTTTTTTACCAATGGCGATAGCTTCGAGTTTACGGTAGTGGCGGCGATTTTCCTCCAATTGCTTTCGTTCGTTCTTTCGAGGCTCGTTTCACCGCACTAACGAAATTCGTTATGCGCCCAGCGATACCACACAGATCACCGATTGCAGGTATCAAGGCGGAAAGGAATAATCCCATATTTTTCTTCCCTGTCCTCTTGGAACTTCATCTTGCTTTCTTCGCCCCCATGCCCATCTTCACCTTGGCTTTCATCGCGTTGGAAATGCTCTATGCAGCTATTTTTTCACCGTGTTCGGTGTCCGACACGCGATGTATTTCGTCCATCATATGCGCAAGAATCTTGTCTGCCTGGTGCCTGGCTTGCAGATCCTTGCACTGAGAATAGGCGATATCATGCCACTTGCACGCCTCGTCCATCATGTTGATACCGATATCGCCTCGTGCCAACCATTTAGCTGCCTTGGTTCCTGGCCAGCAGAACCTGTATCCGGGAATGTGCAGCTCGAAATGTAAATTGTTGATCAGTGTATCGACGATCCCTCTTCCGGATTTGATCTTTCTTCTACGAGTCTTCACACACTACTGCGCTCCGAACCGATATATACCGAACATTTATACTTTTTCGTTTCAATATAATTCTAGACTTGCATCAGTACGGACATTAACTGCTTATAAATCATCTTCTTTGTCATTTCTGCGGTAAAGCATTTACAGCTTTGCGGAATTTACAACGACATGAAATAACGACCTGCAGAATGAAAAGTTCAAGTGTGACTTTGGAATGCAAAATCTGCCAGAGGAAGTTTACTCGGAGTGATATTTTCAAGAGACATTCTAAAATTTGCAGCACTGATTCTGTGAAAATTCCGCATGCTCTGCGATCAGCTCCGCATGTTCCACAATCGGTGACAGTTATTGCTGCTGCTACTATGCCCTGAATATGGAGGCTTCAATGTCTTCCTAAACGTCGGGAAGGAAAACGACAGTGACACGGTTACTACCCAGAAGCCAAGATCTTGTATTTCTACACATGTCAAAAATATCATTGCTCTGTCGAGACAGATGTCCACGCTGAGTAAATTCTCGGAACTGATGACTCACCTGCTACTACTAGTACAAACTGCTGGGGCTAGTTCTAATAGGTTGTCAGCAGTTTACAACGTGTCAGTATTACTGCAAGAATTATTCTCTAGTAATACAAATCCTGTTTTCGCCCAAGTATGTATGCCTCATTTTTACAATTTTTGTTTGTAAAAGTACTAGTTAATACAAGAAAGTTTCAGTTCGGTTTAAATCACTTTTTTCCTGTGTACGAAACAGTATTATATGATTTGTCGGACAGCAAAAAAACATAAAATAATTATTTTCAGTTCGTAGCTAAAAATACAAAATTCGAAAACAGCAAGGTTTGGCGNGATCTGTGAAAGTAAAACGACGAGTGTTAAATTGCGTGTGCATGATGGAAGTAAACCAAAATAAAGAATTTTGCCGTGAACTGGTTTCGAAAAACAAATTGACTCGTTTCTGAAGACGGAAACAACATAAGTGTGTCACAATTTATGCCAACTGTTGGCGAAGAACTTACGTGCAGAAATAAAATTCGTCGTTGAATGTGGGGCGGCACATACAGGATGGTTACGTCACTGTAAACTCGTTCAATTTCGCCAATATGTGAACCAACAAATTCCAAAAGTAATTAACACACGGAAANGTTACGTCACTGTAAACTCGTTCAATTTCGCCAATATGTGAACCAACAAATTCCAAAAGTAATTAACACACGGAAAAAATTGATTATTATCCATTCTAATAAATAAAGTGAATGCGGAGATTATTATTATAATTTAGGAATTTGTTCTTTTTTGAGGCATGTGAACCAAATTTCATATACCTTCGGTTGAGATGTGTGCTTGAATTGCGAATGATTAATACAAATTTGGAGCACAGTAGATTTCATGAATGTTATAAATGAATTGTCTTTAAAACTTAGTTCCCAGTTCAAAAACTCACTAGCATGAGTCGAAACAAACTGTATCTCAATTTCTTCTACATTGTTGAAGAAAAAACTAACCAATTTTTTTTTTTTAATTGAGACAACCGGTCGTCACATGTCTGATACCGACATTTTCCCTGCATTGAAAACTACTTGTTTTACCCGCCTGCACCAGAAAATTTACAAGACCTCTATCCCTACCTTAGATGATATTTTTCATCGCTGTTTGGCTGTGCTGGTTGGCCAGGGCGAATACGTGGATCGCCCGGTGTAGCTGGTAGCCGACGACGGTTGTCTTCGAGGTCCGATGGGGACCGACGCGTGAACACCGACCACGAGTACAGCAGAATGACCACGCCGTCCATTTTCAGAATAAAGACTAACCCTAGCTCCAGTGATGTGGGATGCTACTTTCATTGTGACGTCACTGTTTCCTTGTTGGCTCAGTTAGTGGGCCAATCCTAGATGCTGCAACGTGGCCGGAAATGTTGGACCGGAAGTATTTTATTAAAGTGTAATTCTGGAGCAATCTGTACCCTTCCTTTCCACGTTGTGTAAGGGGTTTATAAACCCTGGCTGGAGCCGAGGACGGGAGGAATCGGCTCCTGTCAGCGGTCATGGACACACAAATAATATATAAGTATTTTCAAAGANTGGAGCCGAGGACGGGAGGAATCGGCTCCTGTCAGCGGTCATGGACACACAAATAATATATAAGTATTTTCAAAGGCCCTTTTGGTCTTTATAAAAAAAATGATTATTAAAAAAAGTCAAAGTTACTGTTTTCATTTTTCCTCACATTGGAGTGAAGTGTTATGTAATGTTTTGAAAAATCGCTTTAAAACAGAGAATTTGCCACTCACTACCATAGCGAAAGTATTATTTAATTATAGATGAAAGCTCAGATTTTGGAGAGTAAAATTTTATGGGGGTATAGATCGTGACCATTATGATCGAATGTCCATATAAAAATAACGCTGTACAACATTTTGTATTAATACTCAATGTAGAGTGGAGATTTTGCAATTTTGGTAATTTTGAAAATTGTAATGTAAATTTTCAATGTTTTTTAATTATGAAGAATATGTATATGCAACATACACAAGAACAGGTTTTCTTTCTTTTCCATAGGGTGCACATGTCCTTTGACAGGGGTAATATTCATTTTATGCCCGACATAACATCTTACCTAGAAAATTGGCATTTCATATTTTTGAATAGTAGTTCTCTCAGTAAGGAAAACCGGAGAATAAATCTTGTGAAGGTTCTTGAAAATTGCCGGCAGTTGGCGGGCTTTGACATTGCATGTGATTATCGAAAGACTTAGCTCTGTTGGCCAAGGAGGCGATAAGGCAGGTTTTTTCGGGATCACTGGGAAAAAATATTTTAAGTATCGGCTGTGTTTACGTTTTATACTGTACCAAGTTAGATATGATTTGGGTACCATAATATTTAATGCAAGCGTTAAAACAGAGAACAATTTTTTTTTTTTTAGTGTTACGCATTTCAAATGCCCTTATTTTGGTTCTGTTGTGTTTAAGTGCCACGTTCTTAATGTTGAAATTATTGTTGTAATGATTACGTAGTCAGTGTGAAATGTTCTTTCAATTTGTTTCCAGGGGTGTAGTGGCGCTGGATCTCCAGTACTGCTCCAAGCAGCTGGAGCTCAGCTCCGCCAATTGTTTTGGTGTTTAAAAAGAAAAATGGAAAAAAATTTCTGCCCTTAATGATACACAAAAACACAGATCAGTTAGTCAGAGTAAGGTCGTTTTCGAACTGGCAGATTTTGTTAACAAAATGGTTGTATGACACGATTTTGTGTACAAAAATTATGGCGTATTTTGTAATTTCGTACTTAGTTTTGTATATGTAGCTAACATTTACAAAAAAATCTCATATGTTTTCATCTAAAGGCTTTAACCTGAAATTTTTTACGCAGATGCATTATTTAATTAAATTGTAATAATTAGCAGCGCGTTGTCATTATAATTACTGCTTCATATCATATGCAATAATTAGTTTACATTGACAATAATGGATTGCGTTTTGTAATTGCTATAAACTTAGCATTATGTAAAAATAATTACTTTATTTTTAACAATTACATGTCCTTAAAGCATAATCTCAACAAAATTTTTGATGTGTTGTTACTGCTGCTAATGACTGTCGACAGGATCCGAATTGAAACCTACCAAATCGCTTTTACTAAATAACGAAATATTCTATATGAAAACGGTCTCTAGAATAGATCGTCTTAATCTCGGGTATTATACTCGGTTGTTTACTGTATGTATGAATGAAGAGCTGTAAGATGTTAGTGAAGTCATACAAAAACAGTGCATGAATCTCTTTCATTAATTGTTTTATTTACAATGAATTACATATTTCGCATGTGTCGTATCGTTAGGTGTAGTAGCACAAAAAATAATACAACATGGTTTATTTTTTACTCTTTCCTTAATGATTTCCGTCACTCTTTTGCACATTATTTTATATTTCTGTGAAACAGTTGTCAAATTTTGGCATAAACATCATAATCCTCTTAAAACAACCTTTTTTTTACACTTAGTTATAGCAATAGAAGCAGTCATGGTTGCAATTTTTATGTTTTTACTATGTACAAATAAGAACTAACGCTCTTAATAAACTGAAATAATATAGATAAAAANGTTGCAATTTTTATGTTTTTACTATGTACAAATAAGAACTAACGCTCTTAATAAACTGAAATAATATAGATAAAAAGTATTAGCTTGTCAAATTTAAAGACATCATTGGCAGCCTGAGATTAAAAATATTGAGCTACTTATTATAGGTAAATTATACTCCATATAACGTGATATTTTACATGTGAGGAAAATTGGAGGAATTATTCACTGATGTATTTTAGACATGTCTTGCAGTAGCCAACGACAAACACTTTCAACCTTCAAGGCTTTACGTCCATAAATTATTTTTACATCATGAAAAAAATCAAAATTGTGTCTCTGGCAACTGATGATGCAAAAAAAACATGCACTGAAAAAATTATTTATAAGAGTAAGAGGAAAATTATCTCCATAACGGTGTCTACAAATTTATTAGTGTTTCACGCTCCTAGTTCTGTTTGAATTTCCCTTTCGTGTTCCAATATAATGTAGTCGTCTTTGTTGAGGGCAGTAATTATCAGAATACGTGGAGATTTATTGCTAGTCACTCTGTTACCTATTACGTTATTCTTGTTTAACAGTTAATTCATTTACAATCTGTCACGCAAAGAAAAACTTTTTAATAGAAGCAGAAATATTAATGGCTTCGGCATTTTAAAATTTGGGNTTACAATCTGTCACGCAAAGAAAAACTTTTTAATAGAAGCAGAAATATTAATGGCTTCGGCATTTTAAAATTTGGAACTTAAGCCTTTATTCTGATACAGGCCTAATTACAGTGCAACATTTTAAATGCGTAGTTGTAAGCAAAATGTGTATTTATGTGAAACTGTTATCAAATGTAGTTCCAGAGTGTGTGCAGTAATAATGAAGAGATTATTTGTTGTAATGATTAGCAATAGCCTTACTGTAAGTACTGTTTAAAATCCTATACAGCGTTAAATATGACCAAAATATCAACAGAGAGTATGAGTTGAATGTCTAAGGAAGTTTTTAAGTTTCCTTTTTAGGAACTTGAATTGGAACTAGTGCCTTTTTTGGAAGAAAAAAAAAACTTGAATTAGAACTAGTTTTTTTGACACTAGATAAACTTGACCTGAAATTAGTTCCTTTCTGTGACGAACATTCCAAGCCCTGGTAGGAATGCCTAAGGAAGGACATAACTGTCTAGCGAACATACTAGAAAACAGAAATTTACAAGTAACGCCGAGATCCCACGAGAGGCTAAGCTAGACCAGAAACAAATATTTTCTGCAGCATAATGCCGGATCCCGTACCGAATGAGAATGCACATGTTTACCCTAAGTGCTTATGGAAGTGAATGACCAAACTTGTCAGGAAACATTATTATTAATGCTGTTTAAATGCTTACGTAAGTATACGACTACCGCATAAGTTACTCAAAACAGAAAATAATATGTTCACCAACCGATTTAATACTTCTCTGATGTTTCACAATACGAAGAGTATGATTTTGTAACATCTTGTGTAGTTTTCCCATTTCAGGTAAAACAGCTTTCTGCTGCCCGTTATGTCAAGAGTGCCAGCATTAATCTTTCTGAATAATATTTTCTTTACGTGACAATTGTGCTGAATTGCGCAGTCTGATTGAACTTATTTGAATCTTGTGTTATGGTTTGCAAAAATAAAGCAATTAAAATTAAGATAATGGTTAATTTCAGCTCTACCGCTGTCAGCTCTAGTGAGAAATGGGGAGTGCAGATTTGAAAGGGATACATGCGAATGGATGAACGATACAACCGACAGAACTATGCCAACATGGCGACTGGCCACGGTTTCAAGAAGGCCTGCCAACCTACCTGACAAAACATTTGGTGCTCCAGGTTAGTTAAAATATATATGTAATTTTCAACTTTGAATGCTATTGAATATATTCATCTATATATTGTTTCTCTTTTTTTGATAATGTTTCTCTCTCTCTCTCTCTCTTCCTCTCTCTTTCTTTCTATATATATATATATAAGTAGATAGAAAATGGGGGATCTGGGACAGGGGGTTGGGGGTCCGGACGTCCAGACGAACGCCACCTTGGATTACATCACAAACACTATCTTGGATGATCTTGACCTCAATCAGCCATCTTGGATGCCATCACAGCCGCCATCTTGGGAGACAGTACACCACCATATTTGATGTCACCTTATTCTCTATCATTCCACCTAGCCATTTTGTTTCTTCAAAATTCCTAAAATTTCGCGAATTTCTCTTCAAATCTGCAAAATTTCCTGCAAAAGGTTCCTTACCAAAATTTTATCAACCACTCAGTTTAAAAATAGCATGACCTTGTCTCAAGAATGTTCCAGTTCATGCTCTGTCATTCTGCCTATCATGAGCTATCATTCCTTCCTGCCTCTGACATCATCCAAGTCGATAAACGACACGCCCTAGTCAACTAAGTCATCGGGTATGGGTGCAAGCGTTGGTTTAAATTATGTGTACATAAAATATATATATGGCAATTATTATTTTCCCAAAACTTATAGGCATGGGTATGTCTACATGGGAGGCATGTTTTCATTATGATAACTCCTGCAGCAGACATGTTGTCAAAGTACTGAAAATTATTTTTCATTGTTCTTATTTTTATTACCTGTTATCTCAATTTTTTATTAATATAAATTAGAGACCATATATAGACCTTTATATTAGAGAGATAATGAAATATATATAATAAGTGTGAGATAACAACTAATGTCGGGAAGGATAGTTCACTCATAAAATGGATCATATCAGCAATGAGATGTTTCATATGCTAACCATGCTAAGTACTCATTTATTTTAGTTACTATAATCATTTACTTTATACTTGTGTGCATAAATAATAGTTCGTAAATAAGTCTTTTCTTTGTAGTATACCAAATTATACTTCAGCAGAGTGCTTTCCACACATTAAAAGCACCTATCTACACCCTGTGGCGTGCAATACCATTAGCTTACAGTATTTAGGTGTCATCAACACATTCCACAGACCAGGAAGTCGGAACAATTGCTTGCCTAGACACTGCAGTGATCAATCTAGCCTTTATATATTTTTGTAAACATACCTAATACTCTGATTTGTTCCATTTAAAGTACCCAAATGAGAAATAGTATGTAACATTTATTTTCCAAGGACTTGTAAAAAAAGTTTTCTTTATACTTGTACATATGAATAATTGTTAGCAAACAATACTATATCTTAGAAATGAAACACACTAAATAATTTTTAAAGTTTAATTTATTTAAACAATATCTTATTACAAATATATAGTCTCGAACAATAAAGCATTTAATATTTTCTTCAGTGATGGTCTTCTTAGGGTGGAAGTTTTGTGTTGTCCTCCCCTTTACTGCACACATGCACTTGATCCCTTGCATGAGGCCTAAAATTAAGCTCATGCATACAGTTCCCCTGACGTTAGAACCGGGGCTACGTAACACACACTTGCAAAGGCACTATGGAGATTTATGTTTTCCTTTATAAATAATTTTAAATATATTTTTTTTAAATATCAGAATTGTTCAGTTTTTTAAACTTTTCTCGGCTGCCTTGCAAGTGAACATACGTAGGTGGTTCACAACGTTGTTGACATTAAAACCACAACACCTNAACTTTTCTCGGCTGCCTTGCAAGTGAACATACGTAGGTGGTTCACAACGTTGTTGACATTAAAACCACAACACCTAAAAAAAGAATCAAAGCGGACAAATAAACGCACAGAAAGACGACAACCAAAGAAGAATAGTATAAATGGANTGGATTACATCACAAACACTATCTTGGATGATCTTGACCTCAATCAGCCATCTTGGATGCCATCACAGCCGCCATATTGGGAGACAGTACACCACCATATTTGATGTCACCTCATTCTCTATCATTCCACCTAGCCATTTTGTTTCTTCAAAATTCCTAAAATTTCGCGAATTTCCCTTCAAATCTGCAAAATTTCCTGCAAAAGGTAGGAATGGTTTTAAAATAGTTGGTGAGTCAAATTTTTATCGTACACCTTGTCTCAAGAATGTTCCAGTTCATGCTCTGTCATTCTGCCTATCATGCGCTATCATTCCTTCCTGCCTCTGACATCATCCAAGTCGATAAACGACATGCCCTAGTCAACTAAGTCATCGGGTATGGGTGCAAGCGTTGGTTTAAATTATGTGTACATAAAATATATATATGGCAATTATTATTTTCCCAAAACTTATAGGCATGGGTATGTCTACATGGGAGGCATGTTTTCATTATGATAACTCCTGCAGCAGACATGTTGTCAAAGTACTGAAAATTATTTTTCATTGTTCTTATTTTTATTACCTGTTATCTCAATTTTTTATTAATATAAATTAGAGACCATATATAGACATTTATATTAGAGAGATAATGAAATATATAATAAGTGTGAGATAACAACTAATGTCGGGAAGGATAGTTCACTCATAAAATGGATCATATCAGCAATGAGATGTTTCATATGCTAACCATGCTAAGTACTCATTTATTTTAGTTACTATAATAATTTACTTTATACTTGTGTGCATAAATAATAGTTCGTAAATAAGTCTTTTCTTTGTAGTATACCAAATTATACTTCAGCAGAGTGCTTTCCACACATTAAAAGCACCTATCTACACCCTGTGGCGTGCAATACCATTAGCTTACAGTATTTAGGTGTCATCAACACATTCCACAGACCAGGAAGTCGGAACAATTGCTTGCCTAGACACTGCAGTGATCAATCTAGCCTTTATATATTTTTGTAAACATACCTAATACTCTGATTTGTTCCATTTAAAGTACCCAAATGAGAAATAGTATGTAACATTTATTTTCCAAGGACTTGTAAAAAAAGTTTTCTTTATACTTGTACATATGAATAATTGTTAGCAAACAATACTATATCTTAGAAATGAAACACACTAAATAATTTTTAAAGTTTAATTTATTTAAACAATATCTTATTACAAATATATAGTCTCGAACAATAAAGCATTTAATATTTTCTTCAGTGATGGTCTTCTTAGGGTGGAAGTTTTGTGTTGTCCTCCCCTTTACTGCACACATGCACTTGATCCCTTGCATGAGGCCTAAAATTAAGCTCATGCATACAGTTCCCCTGACGTTAGAACCGGGGCTACGTAACACACACTTGCAGAGGCACTATGGAGATTTATGTTTTCCTTTATAAATAATTTTAAATACATTTTTTTAAATATCAGAATTGTTCAGTTTTTTTAACTTTTCTCGGCTGCCTTGCAAGTGAACATACGTAGGTGGTTCACAACGTTGTTGACATTAAAACCACCNTTTTTTAACTTTTCTCGGCTGCCTTGCAAGTGAACATACGTAGGTGGTTCACAACGTTGTTGACATTAAAACCACCACACCTAAAAAAAGAATCAAAGCGGACAAATAAACGCACAGAAAGACGACAACCAAAGAAGAATAGTATAAATGGANACACCTAAAAAAAGAATCAAAGCGGACAAATAAACGCACAGAAAGACGACAACCAAAGAAGAATAGTATAAATGGATAGATAGAGGAAAAAAGAGAAGTTGGGCATAGTGCATAAATGAAGAAGAAAAGCAAGTACGATACTACTACCAGTAACTGANAGAGGAAAAAAGAGAAGTTGGGCATAGTGCATAAATGAAGAAGAAAAGCAAGTACGATACTACTACCAGTAACTGAAGCAAGTACGATACTACTACCAGTAACTGCAGTACATATGTAACTGAAATTAAGACCATTTCACATTCACAACTGNAAGCAAGTACGATACTACTACCAGTAACTGCAGTACATATGTAACTGAAATTAAGACCATTTCACATTCACAACTGAGGATAACTGTTGAAACACCCTAGGAATTAGCTATAAACTCCAGGTCAGAGGCTCAACATAGATGACAAATCCTTGTACATGAGAAGAATTGTGGAAGTGACACAGTAGTCACATCAGATAAAACTAAAACAATGCTCCATGATATATTGACGACATGCCTGACAAGATGATACCTTGCACGGGCTACATTGTGCCACTAGTCATCAGCAACACACCTGACAAGAAGATGCCTTGCATGGGCTACAGTGTGCTAATGGAAAAATAACTTAAAATCAATAACATTCAAATATTAAAATTTAGACATTTCGATCAATTGTTAGAAAAATATAGATGCGGGAATGGAATTAACTCTGCTTCAACATAACTGGGGAGAGGTATTTGCTTTGTATGATGTTTATCTCACTAAAAACATAATTAAATTACTTATTATAACCATAGGGTAGAGCATGCACACAGTCATCCATTAATTGTCTTTTATCATCCGTCCAGAACAATGCTAGCTTATTACTGCACTATGTATATACCTGATGATGGTGTAATCTGATAGCATTTACATGAACTCTTATTTGTGTTTGTTGCAATAATACATTTTTGTGATCATTAAATGTTAACTAATTTTTATGGTAGATTTCTGGATGCCTTTAGCTTATTTGATAGTTTTTCTGATGCATTTGTAGCTATACAATGTAGCCTTCAGACCAACAAATTCATACATCTCATTACCACCACACTCATCCTTAAATTTGCCCACTACTTTCTTGTTAGTGGGCGAGTAGCATGGGTGAGTAGGGAGATAGGCACTAATGTAAAATTCCATCTTGAATAATGGGTCTGGGGCTAAATCCTGGTAAAAGTCCACCATCTCGATTTCATTAATAAAGCTGCTGGTGTCGATATAAGCCAACTTAGTATTTTCATTATGTTTCTTCGTCATGACATCATAGTGGAAGTGATACATCATAGTTATTGATAAGTCTAGTACTGCAAATCATGCATAGATGGGCTTGTCGAGCGGAATACTTTCTTCTTTCATTTTCATTAACGATAGATTTTCGTTATAAATTGTCCTGTCCTTAAAATGTGGTTTTGCAATCAGTTTTTTAATTATCTTTCCCTCGCATACCAATTCCATGTTTTGCCTCTTCCTTTTATTTTCCATCAGCTTACCAAACGTTGCATTGTTGGCAAGCTTGNGCATACCAATTCCATGTTTTGCCTCTTCCTTTTATTTTCCATCAGCTTACCAAACGTTGCATTGTTGGCAAGCTTGAATAAATCTTTCTCAGAGTTACTAGCAGCAACTTGGCTTTCTTCGGTATTCATATCAATGTAAGGTTTCAACGATGTATTTTAATTATATAGCAAAACTCGACGAATCTTCATTTGTAGGCCATGCTCAACTGGATGTTTCAAATTTACATAGTGCAATATATAATTGTTCTTATCTGCCAGAGTTGTCATTAATTTGGTCTGCTTTGTTCCGGGGGAAACTAATTGTTGGAGAGAAATGGTAAATCTTTATGGACTTTGTGTAGACTGGCAGGGTACTTTACATCCATATATAGTATGTAGCCTACATCGCCACTGTCTGCCACAGCCATCACGTCCAGTTTGGTGCTTACCCATTTATATCCAAAATATGGAATGGGCAATGACATCGCCCAACCAAACAAATTGTTGTCGTCTACATACTGGAGGTGTGTATACGGTTTATCTGCATCATGTGAGGTAGAAACATGTATGTTATTTACTGTACAATGACGTTTAATGCACTGAGCTACACCACCCCGGATAACAGCATCGATGAATAGGTATATTTCATAGTTGGTAAGCAGTTCCAATTCCACCTTTGTCTTTTTCAACATGGCTTCAAAGGAGAATCCGGGGGCACTCACAAAATGACCACAGTCTAAATCATATGCGTTCAGACACAGCCCCCGGAAATTCTCGAAAAAATGTCAGTGAGAAGCAATATGTCCTTCTTTAGGTAGATGTCGGAATATCCTCCAAGTGTACAACATCCAAATTTCCTCCATACATTTTTGCATGGGCATAGTCCTCGTCACTAATATCACTGTTAGTGAGTCTGTGTGGAAAACTTCCTTAGAATGCAGTTGCATCTCTTCTAACTTCTCACAACAGTCAACATAGTCATGAAGAAATATAATTTCTTCATTGTTTTAAATTCGGATGCAGGCAGGTACTGTGCTATGATNTACGTTCAGACACAGCCCCCGGAAATTCTCGAAAAAATGTCAGTGAGAAGCAATATGTCCTTCTTTAGGTAGATGGAATATCCTCCAAGTGTACAACTTCCAAATTTCCTCCATACATTTTTGCATGGGCATAGTCCTCGTCACTAATATCACTGTTAGTGAGTATGTGTGGAAAACTTCCTTAGAATGCAGTTGCATCTCTTCTAACTTCTCACACCAGTCAACATAGTCATGAAGAAATATAATTTCTTCATTGTTTTAAATTCGGATGCAGGCAGGTACTGTGCTATGATTGCGAGACTGGGAGACATGAATATGTACATATATATGAATTAAATACTGAATTTGTCCCCAAATCGACTTACTGAATGTTATCAATTTTTTCTCTGAATTTTGGATAGTGAAAATATCTTTGGTGTCATGTGCGAGTTATTGTATGATGAAATGTTCTTCATATCCAAGATTATGGAACATTACCGGTAATTTTTAGGCTGACCACAAAGTATTCGTTNTATGATGAAATGTTCTTCATATCCAAGATTATGGAACATTACCGGTAATTTTTAGGCTGACCACAAAGTATTCGTTGCAGGCAGGCCCAATATAGTTGCCAGTAAGGTGATCATGGTTGTGGGCTTTGGGGTCTTCTTCGTGAAGGACGCGGAGCAGTAGCAACAGGTAATGGCCAGGTCATCTGCAGACCTTTCATTTAGTGACAGCGGTCTCATTGGTTCTGATGCACTATACATCTCCTGAACCTCTTCAACGATTTTCACAATGTCGGACATGAAGTTTTCGGCTGCATTTTCTACTCTGTATATAAGAGGCTTTGCATTCAAACCTGATGTTTTTGATGCTGGTATGGCACTGTTGTCCACACATATGTAAATTCCATAACTGTAAAGCTCATGTTTCTGGTAGGTCATTGTGTGTGATTAATTGGGGTCAGGTTCACATGATGTAACAGGCTTCAGTAAAGCTTCAAAATCTGCATATATTTATATTGGAATCTTAGTCATATTTTGATCATTGTTAAATTTCATAATTGGAGGCATATTGTTTGATGTTGGCTGAGGCATCTCTATTCTCGCAGGAGCATGAGGCTTACAATATTTCAAGTGCTGCTCAAGAGTTTCCTCTACAGTTAGGTGAGTAATGCGAGGAACATCATGATAGTACGTGAAGCAACTTTTGCATACATATATATATATATATATATATATATTAATTATGTCGTGTCAGCTTTGAATGTACCAGTCTAGCGAAATTGTTAGTTAAGGTATAGTGGTTGTTGCTGTTATCATTTAGGAGTAGCAAGTGGAAATGTTCAAGTTTTTCCTCAATGTATATAT
>NQII01001537.1:446038-466323 GCA_002778355.1 Clitarchus hookeri
TATATATATATATATATATATATATATATATATATATGGGCATCACCTTCTCATCTTTGAGCGAATAAATATTTACAGAAACCCCAGGGTTATGTATCACAAACTGACATATTTGGCTCAGAGGTGTGGGAAACCCGAGTCCACTGAAATTAAATTTGCCTTCCAAGCTGTGATTGCACTTGTTGACACGTTCTGGGTGTGCACCTTCTACGAATCTTGACAGGATAGCCCACTTGAAGTATTCTTGATCTTTGTTCTGGGGATTAATTACTACTTTCCTAGCCTTGATGCTTGTCGAGAGAAATACTAATAAGTGTTGCGGTGGTGTGCCATTATAATCTAGGTTACATGCAGTTTCCCTGATGTAGTCATTGTTAACTGTTGAATCTACTATGTTATATGGTATTGGTAGACCTATGATTCGTATACTTTTTCCTGACAATGTCTGAACTTGCTTTTCAATTTCAATGAGTGCAAGGTGAAAAGCTGCGTCATTGAAGGTTGCTAGTGAATGAAATGGTACAAACGCTTATTCGTATTTCTCTGTTATATATATATAAATATGCTACCGCGGAGTTTTTTTTAGGTATTTTTTTTACACAATTCTTTACTACATTATATTGTTCCATCTTTAACGGTTTAGACAGCGTATTGCAAGAGAACGTGCTGGCAGCAAACTTTTTTCCGACTTGATTCACTATTATCTTCACTGCTTATTCCTTATATTACTTTACGTAACATCAAATATATACCTGGCCAGAGAACATAGCTATGAATTTAAAAAGAAAAATGTAAATCGTATACGTGGTTCTCGAGTGATGAGCAAACTAACAGACAGACAGAGAGACGCTGAAATTTATAACATGAATAGATGCCCGCACCAGTCGTGAAGAAAGTTGGGGAAAGAGAGAATGATAGCCTATGCATATATACGAAAGCTAGCGGTAACTCTCAATCGGGTACAAGTCAGGTACTGTGACGGTAATCGCTAATATAAAGCATGCATCACTCGATGTGACAAATTTTTTTTCCGTTCACTGTCTGTAAAACTACTTAAAAATATAGTATTTCCAACATCATACAACTTCCTGACAATAGACCAAGGAAATAAGTTGGTTTTTTTCAGAACAAATGCACGTAAGTTTTGGTAAGCAACGGTAATAAATTAAGACAATTAGACACACAGTATATTTACGAGAAAAAACATCCTCTCCCATAGAAACATATTTTCAAAAAATACTCACAGGTATTGCAGCTCTAAAATAAATTTTCAAATAGAAGTAGTAGTATCTGTTTACTGATGCTGATCATAATTTGCTTGTCAATGCAGGCAGGTCCTACAGTATTTCAACGTTCCCCGTCAAGGATAAGTTAAGTACTGCACAAAGACAAGTGTCAATTTTCTGTCGTCGAAGTACTCATCGTTTACAATAGTAATAAATTAGGTTGTGCGTACGAATAATATCTTATGAAGNAAAATAGAAGTAGTAGTATCTGTTTACTGATGCTGATCATAATTTGCTTGTCAATGCAGGCAGGTCCTACAGTATTTCAACGTTCCCCGTCAAGGATAAGTTAAGTACTGCACACAGACAAGTGTAAATTTTCTGTCGTCGAAGTACTCATCGTTTACAATAGTAATAAATTAGGTTGTGCGTACGAATAATATCTTATGAAGTGCATGCTTACTCAGCACTGGAAACATAGTTGATTGAAAAATTGTGTGCCAGTATTGTTTAACTGTAATAAATGTTTGAAACTTTAATTTTTTCAAGTACTATTATACATTAACACTTTTTAACATACCTGAAAGAGTTTTAACTCTAAGCAGAAGTGAACGGAAGAGTAATTCACGAAAACACACCGAGGACTAAGCAGTGAAATGTTGTCAACGATAAGGTACCTTGATGATCAGACATCAAGCGCAGATATCAAAATGAACCTAGGCACCCAGCGTCATCTATTTTATACATTGAGCGAGAACAGACACACCTAGTTCCTTGTTTGAAGGGCGCGGCGTGGTGGGTGTGGCCAAGGGCACTATAATTTTAATAATGGTCAGTACTCTCTCACCAAATATGGTTGTGATAGAAAGTACAGAGCTGTCATTGGCTGACTATGCTCGTCCTCAGCTCTCCGGCCTACAGTTGTTTTAACCCGGGTGCGGGAAAACACGCAGGTCCCCGTTGTAAAAATATCTCCCCGATTGCCAGAGAACGTTTTTAGCCAAAGAGCTTCCATTAGGCTTTTGACCAGACCCGGAAAAAAATATCACGTCCCCGCTGCACTGCCGAGCATAATATGAAGGAAAAAAAAAAGTGACTTGTTTAAAACTTCCTTTGCAAGGGTTTTTGTAGTACAGTGGAGTCTCGGTTAACCGTCACCCTTTTAGCCGCGAGTTTCTGTTAACCGTCAGTAAACTGACACGACAAGTAAAATAATAAAATTGGATACAAAAAACAAACTTAACAAACTAATTATGAATTAACTTTTTTCTCGCTCCATATTAGATAAAATTAAGCACATTATTGAGTTGAAAAATACGTATACTGTACTGTAATACATAATTTTTCAATGAATACCCAGTAAAAATACATTCTGTGCGGTGCGGAATGCGAATTACTCACGTTTGTGGTTTATGTACAACCTACATAGTATGTACTTCGTAGAATCGTTCCGTCTTCCTCACCGCCCTACCGGAATTCCTAGACACTCATCCGCCCTCCCATTCCTACGGTCAGTTCAGTAGCGGTAGTCACTTAGTCAGCAAGTCATTGTCCTCAGTTTGTTGTCAAAATGTAGTGTGTTTAAAAATGTCTGAGAAATGGAAACGTGTTGTATTCGGACTTTCTCAAAAACTTGAAATTATAAAACAACTGCGTAAAGGGGAAAGTGCGACGAGTATCGCTCCGCTATATGGAGGCTTTGAAATATTAAATGATGAGGAACTTGTATTAAGTCTAACACAGGAGGTAGAATGTTTAAGTGAAGAAGAAGAGGATGATACACTCAAGGATTGCCCCAGAATAATTAGCCACAGTGACGCTGAAAACATGTTTTCCAAATGCATTGAATGGTACGAGCAACAAGAAGAGACAGACGCTACACAGATATTACTCCTTCGTAAGATGGGCAACACGGCAGCAACAAAAGCCCGTGGAGTATTACAACAAAGGAAAATGACCGACTTTTTTTAGGTAGGATTATACTACTGAACATATACATAACAGTATTGTATTCAATTTTGTTATTTTATCAACATACTAAACAGAATTCCACAGTATTTAATATCAAATACATACTGTGCTGTATATGCTTCTATTGATTGNCGACGCTACACAGATATTACTCCTTCGTAAGATGCGCAACACGGCAGCAACAAAAGCCCGTGGAGTATTACAACAAAGGAAAATGACAGACTTTTTTTAGGTAGGATTATACTACTGAACATATACATAACAGTATTGTATTCAATTTTGTTATTTTATCAACATACTAAACAGAATTCCACAGTATTTAATATCAAATACATACTGTGCTGTATATGCTTCTATTGATTGCTACCTGTTTAAAATATAGTGCTAAATATCGTATACATTATTATCGCCAGTATCTGTCGTGTCTTTTGTGGAGGGGGGAGGGGGCATTTATATTATCCGTCTATTCTCTCAACCGTCACGGTGACGGTCCTGAGACTAACGGATAATGGAGACTCCACTGTATTCTTCTTTGGGTAACGCCAAAATGAAAAAACTTTACAGTCGATGACACACAACTATAGCCTGTTCACGGTAAAATAAGAATTTTTTGAATCAGACAACCAATAAATGCATTTCATTGTGACCTCTGACTTTTGGTTTTAAGTAGTTTAAGTTTTACACTGTGTTTATTACTCGCATTACAGTGTTTTTATATTAACACGTGACAGAAGGATGTAAATTGGCTGAAAGAAAAAAGTTACCAAGGCTTCAACAGTGCTCACTTTACTGTGGCCTGCATATAGAAGTTACTTTCCTCATACACGATTAATAGCAGTTTTACTCGAACTGGAAGGGGAGAGGCCTGCCAATTCACCCCCTTCTGGATGGGTTTTCACAACTTCTGCATTTCTGTGTACAGTCCCAACAGGGGAAAGAAAATGCCCTCTCTTTAAATATATGTTTTTATATCCTAAAATTACATTCCCGAACATTGAGTTAGATTTTCTGCGTGGCGGTCTATTTTGCAGTCTGTTGAAAATGTGGCGGGCTGCTAGTAACATTTTCGACAATTTTATGATTCGTAATATATCGCTTTTATCAGTAAATAGTGAAGTCAACAATAAATATACACGTCCCTATGTTTTGTTAATATTTTTCCTTGTATGTATATATTAAAATAAAACTTCTAATACTTTACATATTATATTATAACATTTTCCAATGCTTCTTTTAGAAAAAAACTATACCTGAGTTGTTATTATAATTGTATATTGCCACTGTTGTATCCATTATACGATTTTGCAGCTGATTTGTGAAACAACTAGTACAATAGCTGTACGTCGTTTCAAATCATAATCTTTATTACAGTTATTTTTCCATGTCAGAGTTTTATATCAGAAGACAGAAGCATAATTCTCATGTTTCTAACAATTCNTTTATTACAGTTATTTTTCCATGTCAGAGTTTTATATCAGAAGACAGAAGCATAATTCTCATGTTTCTAACAATTCCTTAACACTCCCTGCGTTCGTCAGTTTTGTGACTGGACACTTTCCGTTGAATTATGTTTATTTTAGTCCTGAAGAGGTACACGAAAAAATTTTATGTATGCATTGCGACATCCTGAGCTATAGACATTTTACAATCCCTGTTCAGATTCTGTACCATCCACTTTTTTTTGTCATTGTCTAAATTATTTTCTGCCCCCATTTTTATTTTTCCAGGGTTTGCTAGAGCACTATTGATCCTCGTCTTAAATACACACTTGTTCCTCTGAATGGAAGGTAGTATTTCATAATACATTTTGTTCAGATAATTATGTATTGGCTTGTTAGAACCACTTGCTTATTGGTTTATTTACTAGACACGTATGGCGTTATACTTTCCGGGATATTTTCGAATATTATTATTTTCATTTTTCAGTTTCATTTTCAAATACACATACCATTTGCATGAATAGTTCAATGAACATATATATATATATGCTCATTGAACTATATATATATATATACATATATTTCCTTTTGTGACACAACGATTTTTTTTTTTTAGGAATGAAATATTTTCGTTCTTATAAAAATTTTGTCCGCTATAAATTACATTAATACGGCAAAACACCTTTTCCTTCACCTTCTCTCCACGCATGCATTTGTACGATGGTTATTTGGAAAGTAAGGTCCAATTTCTTATAAAATATAAACCATCACAGATTTTTTCAAAAAAACCTTTTTCATTTAATTTCTCACATGTTTCTCTATTTTTCTTCATAGTTTCCATATTTGTGTAAACATTTGTCATAACATTCTACAAGCTTTTTTATGCCTAAGTCATAGACGTCTGCTGCCTGTGAGGATAACCAGTCTGTAACTGCTTCTTTCTTTCACCTCGTCATCTGATCAGATTTTGGGTGTGAATGGCAGAATAGGGTCTGGCATTGTCATGCATCAACAAAACTCCAGACGTCAGAAGTCCACGTCGCTTATTTCGTATTGCACGTCGAAGTTTAGTCAGGGTAGCGCAGTAAGCGGCTGCATTTATTGTTGTTCCTTGCTGCATAAACTCAACCAACACGACTCCATGTCTATCCCAAAACACGGTTGCAATATCCTTGCGTGTAGAGATTGTCAGCTTGCCTTGACTTTGATTGGTGATGTCGGGTGACGCCATTCCATCGATTGACGTTTAGACTCTGGGGTCATGTGAGAAACCCACGTCTCGTCCCCTGTGACAATCTTCTCTTAAAATTGATCACCTTCCTTATGATATTGGTCAAAAACATCAAGAGCACAAGTCATTCTTTTCATTTGATGTTCCTCAGTGAGCAGCCTGGGAACCCAACGTGCGCACAATTTGTGAAATTGCAAATTTTCAGAGAAAATTTTGTGCAAAGTTGTTCTACCCACATTCGGAAATTCCAATGTAAAAGTCGAAATTGTGACTTACCGGTCTTCACGAATCTTTTCGTCCACGGTTTTGACCAAATCTTCTGTGATCACTGATGGTCGGCCTGATCGCGGTTCATCATGGACATTTTCCCGTCCGTCCTTGAAAGCTCTCACCCACTTACGCACTTTGCTGTCACTCATAGCATTGGGGCCATACACTTGACTAATTTGTTGATGAATTTCTGCTGTCAAAAACCGAATCACTGACCGTATTTCACAGTCGGTGGTCTGATCCATTGTTTTAAACATTTTTAACTAACACTGTAAACAGCACACTGCAACAATACCAATGCAAATTGCGTTGTTTGACGAGCAAGGCATGCCGAGAGTCGAGGCGCGTNTTTAAACATTTTTAACTAACACTGTAAACAGCACACTGCAACAATACCAATGCAAATTGCGTTGTTTGACGAGCAAGGCATGCCGAGAGTCGAGGCGCGTGGGCGTTACAATGTTCGCGCGACATTCGATTAGCTATGGCGATTCGGACCTTACTTTCCGAATAACCCTCGTATATTTGTTTATGAGTTATACAACATGACATACGTTGAAATTTTATTATTTCAAGAGAGAAAACATNAGCTATGGCGATTCGGACCTTACTTTCCGAATAACCCTCGTATATTTGTTTATGAGTTATACAACATGACATACGTGGAAATTTTATTATTTTAAGAGAGAAAACCTNGTTGAAATTTTATTATTTCAAGAGAGAAAACATTATTTTGTAATTTTCTTCTTACACAAAAATATTTTGATTTCTCAATTTTTTTTCAATGAACATTTTTTTTTTCACTTTCAAATATTATGCAAATTACGATAGTATTCTCATTTTTTTCACTCAAAATAAACTTACAAATTATTAACTTTCAAAACAACATCTAACTATATTACAATTCTCCATTATTTATAAGATTTTTTCCTATGTCTTAAAAAATTTGTTTCAAAACATATTTCACACAAGTTATTAGTACTGGCGAGTCTGTTGTGATTGTGATAGGGCNATTTTTTTCACTCAAAATAAACTTACAAATTATTAACTTTCAAAACAACATCTAACTATATTACAATTCTCCATTACTTATAAGATTTTTTCCTATGTTTCAAAACATATTTCACACAAGTTATTAGTACTGGCGAGTCTGTTGTGATTGTGATAGGGCCTCTGCTATCCACGACATCCACTGATAATGGGAAACACACCTGCGCTAACTCTTCACCTAGATCTGGCATGGATGGAAGTGTGGGTTGCGGTGAAGTTTCTTCTTCACAGGTTCGGTCACGTTGACAGTCAAAACTATCCAGCTGCTGCTGGATAGTTTTTGAACTGGTGGATTCACAGTAGCTGGCAACATGTCTCCAGATCAAATGTCGGCCATGACTGACGACTGGCTCGCAGATGGAATGCACTTGGTCACCACACAGTCTGGAGCATGCAAAAGCTTACCATTTTGATATTTGGCAAATGCAATTACTAATTCTGGAGAGCTCGGCAGCCTGTTTTCTGGACGCATGTCGAATATACACTGAGTGGCCAAATTATTATGACCACTTGACACTTATACGCAGATCGGCCATAACTTCACTGTGATGCCGCTAGAGAGCGAGATAGCTATAAAAAGGGAATGCAGGACAAGTGAATCATCAGTTGCACTGTGTTGCTTGCGAAGAAATGGGCAAAAAACATGATTTAACTGCGTTTGAATGCGGGTGATTGCANTAGCTATAAAAAGGGAATGCAGGACAAGTGAATCATCAGTTGCACTGTGTTGCTTGCGAATAAATGGGCAAAAAACGTGATTTAACTGCGTTTGAATGCGGGTGATTGCAGGCGCTCGAAGCGTCCGAACCAGTATCAGCAAAACGGCTGCACTTGTGAAGTGTTCGAGAGCAGCTTATTAATGTTTACAGAGAGTGGACTACCAAGCAGAAAACCGGGTCTCAACGTCAGGCTTGTGGTCGTCACAGGCTATTGAATGCTCGATCTGAAAAGAGACTTGCCAGAGTTTTCCAGTCCAACAGAAAAGCAACAGTACGTCAAATTCTGGGGAATATTAATCAAGGACTAACTGCGAAGGTCTCTGAACGAACTGTTCTCCGCACATTACACCGTATAGGCTATGGAAGCCGACGACCTGTTCGAAAGCCTCTACTGTCTGCCTTGAACAAGATCAGACGTCTCCAGTTCGCAAAGGAGCACAAGTATTGGACAGTAGATGACTGGAAAAGAGTCACCTGGTCCGATGAATCGCGTTTTCAATTACACCATGCAGATGGCAGGGTACGAATATGGTGTAAACAGCACAGAAGCATAGACCCCAACTGCATTGCCACTACCTTTCAAGCTGGTGGAGGCAATATTATGGTTTGGGGGATGTTTTCGTGGCATTGTATGGGTCCTATGATTTATGTGGAACAATGTCTGAATGCCCAGGGGTATTCAAGTGTTATCGCAGATCAAGCACATCCTGTTATGTTAATGGTATACCCTGCCGGGGATGGATACTTCCAGCAGGAAAATGCTCCCTGTCATAAAGCTGGCATTGTCCGCAGACGGTTCGAAGAGCATGACAGAGAATTTACCTTGCTTAGTTGGCATGCACAATCACCAGATCTCAATCCAATTGAGAATATGTGGGATGAGAGCGAACGGGGCATCAGGCAGTTGGATCCAGTACCATAAAATCTTAAGGAATTGGAAAGTGCAGTTCATAGGATATGGTCTCAAACTCCTCATACCACCTACCAACATCTCATAGAGTCCATGCCAAGACGAATCCATGCAGTATTAAGGGCAAAAGGTGTTCCAAGATTGTATTGAGGGGGTGGTCATAATAATGTGGCCACTCAGTGTATAACACTGCCCATAGAACGTGCAGTCTACACTCTGCTGGAATGGCTCGAAAAATGATGGCTTCTGAGCATACAGCATTTGATACAGCCCATTACATTTCTCTGTAAATGCTCTCATTTGGCCTGCTTTCCAGTAAGAATATATTACTCTGCTTAAACCNTTGGCCTGCTTTCCAGTAAGAATATATTACTCTGCTTAAACCAGGTTCCATGCTGACATAATGGTTAGCAGGTTGGAATGTCGCCATCTTGCTTAGCCGACTGTCGACAACGAACTGGATGCAGTAATGCTTCGTTTCATGATGTGACAAGTATGTCGACATAGTCATTATTTATAAATATCGGCAAGTAGTAGCAGAATTATAGAAATGATGCCACAGAACGCTTCGATGCATTTACATCTGCTTCTGCATATAATTTGACTCTCCAGGGTCACACTGTCAGAATCACAGCTGCTGGATTCCATAGTCCGAGGTTCTGGATTCATGGCCATGTGCAGTAAACAGTCTTAAATTGATATTGCAAGGTAGACACAACACGTTAGCGGTGAGCACATGGTATCCCAAGTAACGTTTTAATGATCTAAAATTGTTGTATGCCGCTCACCCAAACAAAACTCAGTACATCTTGTAATAATGTTACTGCTAGGTCAACGAAGTTCACATGTGATTTTCTGCGAACCCCAACGCTGTCTAAGCTGCTCTTCACTTGCTTCCGACAACAGGTGGCTTGTAGTAGTGGGAAGTTGGCAGTCAGGACGTAGATAATATACTGGATAAGCAATGAACCTTCATGGTACTGGACTACGAGACATACAATCTTCTTTGACATTGCAGCTTACCCAGTGTACGATTCCAGTGCATGTCATAACTTGTTCTGGTAAGCCTGCTGGCTTACAATTAACTCTATTATAACCAATTCTTACATCTTCAANGTGCATGTCATAACTTGTTCTGGTAAGCCTGCTGGCTTACAATTAACTCTATTATAACCAATTCTTACATCTTCATACTTGTCAACATCCAGTGGATTAAAATTCACGTACATAATTTTAACTGCTGTGTAGGAAGGCCGAAGTTCAACTGAAGTATTTTCTTCCTGACTGAGGCATTATCATGTACGAAAACACGAGCATGCGAACATTTAAAATAGGCTTCATACCAGGGTACGTTGCCACAAACTGGTTAAGAACTTGCAGCACAGTATCTTCAATAAACTGCACATAGCATATCGGTAAAGTTAATCTGAATTCGCTGTTTTTCTTTTTTAAACAATCGCGCAATGCTCTTCGCCATCATATCAATCTGTTTCTTGTACTATGCAGCATTATTCAATATTTTTCTATAAGCTCGAACATGATGATTAACATTATGTGCATGCAGGGAAGCTGTAGATGAATCAAAGTATACATTTTTTTTCTCTTCTTACCTCATGCTGCCGAAGAAGTATCACACTCTTCACGAAAAGTCTATTATGTGTGCATTTTTTCCATTGCAGTTGTAAGTTACATGCACAAGGGTCTTGTTAAAATATTCCATGTCACTCTGCAGAATAAGTTGAACATATCGTCTTAGCAAATGTACTCTATTGTCATTGTTTAATACAAACAAAATGCTTTTACTGTAGGACTTATAAGTTTCCTGGAAATCAGTTGTGATATATTTATGCCGATCTTCATGTCACAAAGCTTCTTGTACTGAACTGCACAATTCAATTTTTCCATAATTCCATTCATGATGACTGTAACATGCCGTGCAAGCAGGAAAGCTGTATTTCATCTGATATATTTACCACATCACATCCTTCTTATATACATTCGATGGAAACTGAACTCAATGTCATGGTTGTACTGGACTTGTCAGTGCGTCGGCCTTATTGTCGTCTTCTGGCATCATCTCACAACTCACCTCCAAAAGGTGGTAGCTGACCTCATTCGCATGTTTATCTTCTGGCTTGTACTTTTATTTTTTCCGTTAGCAGATGACCTTATTTTGTCTTCCAGCATGTCGCCATCATCTTCACAGTCCATAGCCCACCTCTGTATGACGAGTGCGTTGAAGCAGGGACAAGCAAAATAATAATCTTATGCATTGCAAGCATGCTTAATGTTTGTGTAATACTCTTTTAATTTTTTCAGCTATGGTAAATCATAATCAGTTTCCAGGTCGTGAATTTGTATGTTACCACTGCAGTAATTACTGAGAATTTTTTTATGTTCTGGACCTGCTATGAACCTTAGCCCCCTTCCATCTCAACGGACATGTCGGTGAGTATGCTGCTTATTTTTTCATATTCTGTGTCGCCATGATTGTCAGGTAAGTCCATCATAGTGATTTGTCAACCACCGATTCGTGACTTTACTCTTTTTGTCGAGCAGCTGTCAAGCAAACGGTGTTAAGAATTTGCAGCNTTTGTCAACCACCGATTCGTGACTTTACTCTTTTTGTCGAGCAGCTGTCAAGCAAACGGTGTTAAGAATTTGCAGTAACTTATGCTTAAATTCGTATACGCAATACATGTTTATTTGATGATGAATCCGAGAGATGTGAACCCCTGCACATTAGCGAACATGTTGACGGTCGATGTATGACTGAATGGATTTTCACACTTACATCAGTACTTTAACGAATTTGTCTCGTACATTGTATGTGACCAGGCGATCGTGAATTATCAACGCATATGCGCAAGTGTTGTAGGGAAAATTCNATGCAGCATTATTCAATATTTTTCTATAAGCTCGAACATGATGATTAACATTATGTGCATGCAGGGAAGCTGTAGGTGAATCAAAGTATACATTTTTTTTCTCTTCTTACCTCATACTGCCGAAGAAGTATCACACTCTTCACGAAAAGTCTATTATGTGTGCATTTTTTCCATTGCAGTTGTAAGTTACATGCACAAGGGTCTTGTTAAAATATTCCATGTCACTCTGCAGAATAAGTTGAACATATCGTCTTAGCAAATGTACTCTATTGTCATTGTTTAATACAAACAAAATGCTTTTACTGTAGGACTTATAAGTCTCCTGGAAATCAGTTGTGATATATTTATGCCGATCTTCATGTCACAAAGCTTCTTGTACTGAACTGCACAATTCAATTTTTCCATAATTCCATTCATGATGACTGTAACATGCCGTGCAAGCAGGAAAGCTGTATTTCATCTGATACATTTACCACATCACATCCTTCTTATATACATTCGATGGAAACTGAACTCAATGTCATGGTTGTACTGGACTTGTCAGTGCGTCGGCCTTATTGTCGTCTTCTGGCATCATCTCACAACTCACCTCCAAAAGGTGGTAGCTGACCTCATTCGCATGTTTATCTTCTGGCTTGTACTTTTATTTTTTCCGTTAGCAGATGACCTTATTTTGTCTTCCAGCATGTCGCCATCATCTTCACAGTCCATAGCCCACCTCTGTATGACGAGTGCGTTGAAGCAGGGACAAGCAAAATAATAATCTTATGCATTTCAAGCATGCTTAATGTTTGTGTAATACTCTTTTAATTTTTTCAGCTATGGTAAATCATAATCAGTTTCCAGGTCGTGAATTTGTATGTTACCACTGCAGTAATTACTGAGAATTTTTTTATGTTCTGGACCTGCTATGAACCTTAGCCCCCTTCCATCTCAACGGACATGTCGGTGAGTATGCTGCTTATTTTTTCATATTCTGTGTCGCCATGATTGTCAGGTAAGTCCATCATAGTGATTTGTCAACCACCGATTCGTGACTTTACTCTTTTTGTCGAGCAGCTGTCAAGCAAACGGTGTTAAGAATTTGCAGCAACTTATGCTTAAATTCGTATACGCAATACATGTTTATTTGATGATGAATCCGAGAGATGTGAACCCCTGCACATTAGCGAACATGTTGACGGTCGATGTATGACTGAATGGATTTTCACACTTACATCAGTACTTTAACGATTTTGTCTCGTACATTGTATGTGACCAGGCGATCGTGAATTATCAACGCATATGCGCAAGTGTTGTAGGGAAAATTCTCTGCTGACACCATTTCTATGCGACAGTCAACCACTCCTGTGTTCACTCTGTCATCGTGTTAGATCACATCGAAAACTAGGATAGGTGCGGTGCTTATATATTCACTCGGTTCTAGCAACGGGGATGGTGTTTGTCTATAGCAGCTTTTCTGAAAATCCGCAAACATTTGATATGGCATCATGTAAGTCCCATTCGTAAAATCTACATTTTAATCTCAATAGAGAAAACTTTCAGAGTTCAGAAATATTTAACATTCTTTATTTTCACATGGTCGAATTTTGATCGATCTGCGCTGATTACATTTTGTTTTCCCGTCTGGAATGTAACTATGATGTAACGAGGCTTCTCGCTTGCAAAACTAGACTTTACATTCTAATTTACACTGATGTAGCGCGGCACACTAGGGTAAGTTTCCAAACTCCATGTTCGGAAAGCGATATCAACGTTCCATACTTTCTCGACGTATTTCAAAAACTTTACACGCTCCGATATTTTTAATTGTACATGAGGTAGCTTCCATTCGATGGATTGTATCGACAGTGTTGTAGCTTCTGGTCCAACAGCAACATCCTGGATCGCATTCGTTTGCATGTTGGCTAAGATAATAACCAATTCTTGTTTGGAATTAATAATGATATGCCTATAATCCTCTGCGAACCCTAAAAGCGTGGCTAGTGGGATAAATACTTTGCATTTTTCACCTTTATAAACTGGTAGTTTATATTCTGCTTCGACTTCCCAGCCAGCCATTTTCGCTGTAGGTAGTTGGTTGCGTGTAAGAGGCCGGTAGTTCTTTATAGTAGCNACCAATTCTTGTTTGGAATTAATAATGATATGCCTATAATCCTCTGCGAACCCTAAAAGCGTGGCTAGTGGGATAAATACTTTGCATTTTTCACCTTTATAAACTGGTAATTTATATTCTTCTTCGACTTCCCAGCCAGCCATTTTCGCTGTAGGTAGTTGGTTGCGTGTAAGAGGCCGGTAGTTCTTTATAGTAGCNCTTCGACTTCCCAGCCAGCCATTTTCGCTGTAGGTAGTTGGTTGCGTGTAAGAGGCCGGTAGTTCTTTATAGTAGCCATAATTCCAACATCACTTGTCGAATGCACTTTACATACCTCGTACATTTTATTCTCGAAACCTAGCATGGAAACTAGTGTATCGTGTTTTGTGAAATCAATGTTCGCACTGCAAATCATTTCGCTCTTAAAAGTATTGGGGTTGCCTCGATGAAGCAATGTTACATGAGGCTGTAGCGAGCGTTTCAGGAATGTAGCAATGTATTTTATCTCGTAGGAGCCGATTGGTAAACACACTTCGCCTGAAGCTCCATTGTCCGGCCTAACATTACGGAACATGCAGTTGGAGAAGTCCACATTTGGGACTGAAAAATATGTCTGGAAATCGATTAGTGGCAGAGACCAGGAACCATCAAATGTAAGTGCAGTGAAATGCATGGAACGCAGTTCCGAGCTCTTGCCCGACAAGACCAGAGTAATAGACATGACTGACGTGACAATGGTATCTGCATGTCTTTAAAAGAAACAACATTATTTACTTAAGAAGCGAATGCACAAGTATCCAATCTTCCACTCGCTTGGCAGCTGCTTGCCGTGGTAATTATATCTCAGTTTCACATCGCGCAAATACTCTATCAACACAAGCTATAGACGTTAAGTTGACACAACTATTGAAATACTCGCTTCTGTTTCCACTTTTTTTGTATGCAACCCAGTGCGTGCCTGGACCACTAATATTATTTGAATTTACGACTGCCAACTCATTATGTTTAGGTTTCTGTGGCAGTCGATCACGCATGTACACACTGTAAAAATTTGGTATTCTTAATTTGCATGCAAAAATTTTTATATCTATGTTCGTAAGGGGGCGTTTAGACAATGACTTCAAGATCGCCTTTTGTCCCTTTCGCTTGACTTTTCCTTTTTCTCCTTTGGCCTCCATCAACAATCGGATATGGTCTCATGTATAGACGATTGCCATTTTTTTTGAACCCATTGCGAGTGACTCCAACTTTCGGTTGTGTCGAATTGCTTCGGCCAACTGCTTACCTTGTTCTTTAGCACTGTTTACTGCCCAAGCTATACCACCAGCACCTCCTATAAGGCCTCCAAGAGCAGCCAGTGTGGGCTGAACGAAAGGTATAAAACTTTTTTTCTTCCCATTATNGCACCTCCTATAAGGCCTCCAAGAGCAGCCAGTGTGGGCTGAACGAAAGGTATAAAACTTTTTTTCTTCCCATTATATCCTTTTCTCCGTGTTCTCCCTTTATATTTCTTCTGGTTGAATTGCATTCCCATACCTCGCTTGACTTTGGTTTTAATTATTTTGGAAACACCCTAAGCATCTAGACGTTCATCAATCTTGGACTGGGGTGATTTTACAATCTTCTTTGCTTTTCCAGCGAGAAGAGCATCGGCAGCATGTCTTTCGTTCGAGTGGTTACTGCACGCATAAGCAATATCGTAGTCCTTAAACGCCTAGTTCAAAGAGATAATACCTCCGTCTCCACGCACAAGCCTTTTTGCAAGCTTCATGCCCGGCCCGCAGTACTTGTAACCGGGAATGTGCAGCTCGAATGGAAGCTTGTTTATAAACGAATTCAAAAGTTCACATCTACTTTTGGCCTTGATCCTACGAGGCATTACAACAGACTGACAACCAATACACTAGACTGTTCCTTCATAAATTTCTTTGGAGAGTGTCTGACCACTTCCCCAGACTTTGTGTTGGCCTTTCACTTCCCCAGACATTAATATGGTCACTATATAAGTGCCAACCCTTTTTCATGTTTTCTATATCAGTCGAATGGAGATTGTCAAGCAGGATACTAATCTCCCAGTGTATATCATTGCTGAGGATGAAGTTACTCCCCACGAATCAAATAATGGTCCTCTGTTGCCAAATACAATACTGTGTCTTATTTGTAGACCATGTGATTGTGTCAAAACATGCATGCTTCTGGGTTTACTGGACGAGTCCAATGGTCTTCAGTTCGAGAATGTGTACCTATACTCGTAATCGCTTCAACAACTAAATTACAAGCGACTTGATCGCATTCTAGAAGCGTGGATGGTCTACGGTATTTTCGATGCAGCGGTAATAAAGGATGTGATTCCTTCCGATAAGGCTAAACCCAACTCTGTGTCTGTTTTTGAGGATGTAGCATGTGAGATACAGAATTATATGCACGAATATTTCAATATGGGCAGGCATGCATTGGTGGATTGTTTTTACCTCTGTTAAACTCATTCTCGCATACCGAAACAGTTACTTCGCGATAATGAAAATGTGCTAGTTTTGTTTCGGATAGACGAAATTAATTTACACTATGTGTATTCCGACAATATAAATACAGACACGCCTTTCGAAAAGTTTAAATATGTGTGTGCTTGTTGTTGGAATGGGCCATACGGATTCCTTGTGATAGTAAAAGACTTTCCTCTACTTAAAGAAAGGTACCGTCGAGGTTTTGATCAGTTCATTATCATTCAACACAGAAAGAGATGGTGTATACCATATCTAAATTGGGACATGATGGTCTCAAATGACGGGGAGATAGCTGCCTGGTGAAGATGGAAGATGGTCACTGCAGTATTGGAGGGGAGCGACTTAAGAATGTGGGTGAACCGAAACATGGCGGTGATGCTGTTAATATGTTGTATGTTCAATCAGTAATTCATAAACTTTAAGGGCATTGGCAGTAATGCAAACAACATCTGACAAAATAGAGGTTCAACTACGTATATTGACTGAAGGCTTGAGCAAACTGTCTATGTTAAATAAAAAAAATAATGCTGTAGAAGAAATAATAACCAGCAAGATTATTACTGCTTTGTCTGCCATGAATTATGATGAGAAAGTACGGATACACTGTGGTCATTTCCGAGATGCTATTATAAAGTGCATAACAAAATTAGAAGACCATATCAAAAATAACATGAAGCCGACTTCCATACGAGCTGCTACTACTCCTACATCTAGTGAGCTTCGGCCTACACCAGCATTTCATCAAAAACCAAAGATTGTACCTAAATAGTAAAATTATATATAAACAATTTCCATTACTGTGCTGTATTTAGTACAATGGCAGATACTGCTGATGAATTACGTCGCGTTTTCGGAAATGTGCGTGGAAAATATTTGTTGGCCAAGCGAGCACATTTGGAACTTGACATGTTTTTGCAGGATGCATTCAAATCGCTCACATCTCGACTTGACAATTTGCAAACCGTAGTTTCACCTGTCACATTGAAGAAAGAACCTGATGAAGTCATACAGCAGTCAGGGAGGAAACGAATGCATAAATTGGATGTAGAAGTGGTGGATGAAGACAACATTCCATTGTCAGTTTTGAAGCATTACAAATATCGCGGTAATACTCGAAATATACATGGTCATGGTTACCTAGCAATGTATTCATCTCGGTTCAATGATAGAACATATGGAGTACAAATGAAATAAAAAAAAAGTTTTCTGGGAAATAAGGAAATATTATCCCTCCCCAATGGTGAAATTCAAAAAGGAGATGAATCTCTGAGCGCAGTCCCTGGCCTTTACGAATTACTCTTCAGGATAAAACCTACTATGTATACACAAGCTGCTCTGCGACAGTACAAGAAGCTGATCAAACTAACGAGTGCANCTAACGAGTGCACATTATAAATATAACGACCCATAAAGCAATGAGTATAAGGATACTGCTCATGAAAAAATTAAGCATTATTTCACGTCTGTTTCCAGAGGTAAATGTACCATCTGGTTCTGGTCTGCTGACAAAAATTTAAAATGGACATAATCTAAGAGTATGTATATTGGGAATATGTTAACGAACTTGTTGATAGATTGCAGCTGCTGATTGCTTCACAAAGAGCTATAAATAATTCCCACACGAAAGAAATCACTAATATTCTGGAGGAATTGTATGAAAGAGGCTGCATATGATGAGTCGGGCAGAAATCGCTAGCAAACTGCACAAACCTGCTAGACGGAATTATCCAAGATACATAGTAACAGTGTTTGGATTGCATGATTTATACCAGTCAGATTTGGTCATAATTATTCCATATGCCCATGTGAATAAAGGATTCAAGTATATGCTGGCTGTGATCGGTTGTTACAGCAAGTTCGCCTTTTATGTAGCAGTGAAAACTAAATGAGGTAAAGATGTTGCTAAAGCGTTGGAACTCGTTTTTGGTGACAAAGGTCAACCAAAAAAATCTGCAAACCGATCTTGGACGCAAGTTCTATAATCCAAAATTCCAGCATCTAATGAAGAAACACAAGATCAATCATCATTCTACTCATAGTGGTATGAAGTGTGCTGTTGTCGAAAGGTATAATCTTAATTTTAAAACTGCGACGTGGAAACAATTCTCAGCACAAGGAAGCTACAAATCGTTGGGAATATTATCATAACTGGTTTCCGAGTACAACCACAAAACACACCATACAAAAGGTATGTGCCCTATCGATGTTAAAGACAATTTTCTTTTACAAACAATTTACAAGAATGAAAAAATTATTGATAGTCGGAATTCCAAAAGCTAATGCTGGAGACTATGTACGCATATCAAGAATGAAAAGGACATTTGACAAAGGATATGCACAGAACTGGTAGAACGAATTGTACAGAGTCGTCAAAATTCGACATTATGAAACTCGTACCACTATCTCGAAGAACTGGATGGTCATGTTAGTCGGGGCGGCTTTTAAAGTGAGTAAATAAAGAAAAAGTTTTGAAAAACAAAATAAAATAAATCTACATTCGTTGGATGGGATTCCCATATCAAAAAAATAGTTGGTTTGACAAGGATGCAATCACAGGTAAATAATAATGTATTTTTTTCTGCAGCAAGTGTCTGCTAATCTTATGAAGATGGTAGACAGAAGACTGCACTTCAGTCTGTAATTAGTGAGTGGACATAAGATGATTTTGTGAAATTCTAACTACAAGAAAAATGTATTATCCTGTAGAAACAAAAATTAATTTAATTATTTTTTATTTTCAGAATATGATTGTTTTATTTTTAGGATTATTACCTACTCATGGCTGCATGTCTACATCCTCGTCTGAGGTCTAATAGATATACCCATGCCAATACTGAGACTAAATTTATATTATGAAAAAATTCAAAGCTCAGATTATAAATATAAAAATTAATGAAAAGTTACTTGCACTGCCTTGTCGACATGCCTGCTGCAGGAATTAACATAATGAACGCATACCTCTCGAATAGACATACCCATGTCTATAATATTTGCGGAAATAATAATTCCCATATACATATTATGAATAAATCATTTAAACCTACACAGGCACGCATGTCCCGATGGCTTAGTTGACTAGGGAATGTCGTTCGTCGACTTAGATGATGTCAGAGGCAGGAAGGAATGATAGAATATTATAGGCAAAATGACAGCACGAACTGGAACATTCTTGAAACAAGGTCATGCTATTTTTAGACTGAGTGGCTCATGAAAATATAGGTAAGGAAACATTTTCAGGAAATTTTGTAGAATTAAAGGGAAATTCGGGAAATTTTAAGGAAAATTTTAGTAGTTTTGAACAAACAAGATGGCGAAGTAGAATTATGGAGCATGAGGTGACATCCAAGCATATATCCGATAGCCCTACCTCCTGTCACAGATCCCCCATTTTCTATCTACATATACACAAAGGTGACAAAATTCCTGGGATAGCAATATGCAAATATACAGATGGCAGTAGTATCGCGTACAAAATGTATAAATGGGCAGTGCATTGGTTGGGCTTTCATTTGTAGTCAAGTGATTCCTGTGAAAAGGTTTCTGACGTGATTATGGCCGCACGACGGGAATTAACAGACTTTGAACGCGGAATGGTAGTTGGAACTAGACGCATGGGACATTCCATTTCGAAAATGGTTAGGGAATTCAACATTCCGAGATCCACAGTGTCAAGAGTGGGCAGAGAATACCTAATTTCAGGCATAACCTCTCGCCATGGACAACACAGTGGCCGACCGCCTGCACTTAATGACCGAGACCAACTATGTGTGCGCAGAATGGTCAGTGCTAACAGACAAGCAACACTGCGTGAAATAACTGCAGGAATCAATGTGGGACGTACGACGGACGTGTCCGTTAGGACAGTGTGGTGAACTTTGACTGTACTGGGCTATGCCAGCAGAAGACCGACTCGAGTGCCTTTACTAACAGCACGACATCGCCTGCAGCGCCTCTCCTGGGCTCGTGACCATATCGGTTGGAC